>VYZQ01066832.1:15117-45040 GCA_013400655.1 Mystacornis crossleyi | reverse complement strand
AAAAAAAAAAAAATCAACCAGTCCTTCCCATTCATGCAGCCACCACAATGCAGCTCCCAGGCAGTAAAAGGATTCTGTGAGAGGCTTTTACACCTGCAGTGCCATACCTCTCATCTCCGGTGGACGGGAGGCGTTCCAGGTTGTGCATGATATCCTCATCCGAGCGGAAAGAGGATGGCTGCCCAGGAGAGCGTGTGAAGGACACGCTGCTCTCCGAGGTGCACCTGTCACAGCAGAGAGAGCAGCCTGAGCATGAGGCCAGAGAGGATAAATAGACACAGAGAGCAGAAAAGGGATCTCAACAGAAGGTGAGTTTTTCTAGGAAATATTTTAGTTTTCTTAAGGCTGTGACAGGCCTTAAGAAGAAGAGTAGTCATAAGTCTCAGTACATGGAGATGAGCCAAGAATGACTGTCTGGGAAGAGCAGGCAGACAGCAGGTGACTGGGCCTCTTTCCACCCACCTGTTGTGGAGGATGTCTGTGTTCACAACTTCTATCTCCAGGGGCAGTGTCAACACAAAGATGTCCAGGGTCACACAGAGGTCCCCTAAGTCAATGGTGTTCAAGCCCTGGCAGCTTTCCAGGCAGCCCAGAACTTCCCCTGAGGAGAGATCACAAACCAAGGGACTCAAGCAACAAACATCTCTGCTTACACACACACCCAGCCTGGCGGCAAGTACAGAGACTGCAAGAAGTGGCTGTCACACACACCCGGACAGGCTCAAGAAGGCCACCATCATCTTCCATGATCCTTTTAACCTTCCATGACCAATCTCACAGAAAGTGGGAGACCTGGGGCAAAAGCCCTTGTCTGATGATGGCAAACCCTGGGGGCTCCACGCAGGGAAGGCTGGTCCAGAGAGATGATTGTTTAAGACACAGTATGTTTGTTCCAGGGGCTGCTCACCCAGGGAGCACCTCACAGCACCTGACTGAAGTCCCACTGCCATTTAACCTCCCAGCAAGGATTGCTCTTACCTAGACAAGTTGGCAGGGACTGCACAGGCATGGAGCTGTGCTGGCTACGCAGCTTCACTGAACAGGTCAGGTGCACAAAGAGCGGGGGCATCTCCTGCTCCAGGAACTCCTGCTCATTGAGCGAGTCCCCTCCCAGCACGCTGAAGGAGTCGTCATCCTGGTTCACCGTGTTGGAGTCCGAGAGGGAATCTGTGTCTGGGAACTCATGCTCCAGCTTCTCGCGGTACTCCACCTCCAGCTCCGGGTCACTCTCTGTGGCAATGCAGCATCCAGACACTGCTCCTGTTGATACAGGTTCCCTGTCAGCAAACCAGGTTCACATCTCCAGAGACCCCACCAGACACACCTAGCTCTGAAAGGCATTACCTCACGGACAGACATTTTCTTTCCCAAGACAGAGCAAGCAAATGTTACCTTCTTCAGCTGCCATTTCTGCCTCTGATCCTTCCATGTCCTCACTGCCTTTCCTGTCTGCCTGATCCCGAGATGCCTCTTCCTGAGATGGAGAGAGAAAGGGCACGTATTAGAACCATGCCAGGCAATACAGCAGGTTGTTGATGGGAGCTCCAGGGACTAAGTCTACCCATGGGTCTGCCAGCCCCAAATCCAGATCTGACACCAAGCAAAGCTACCCCACAAGGTGCCTGCCAGGACAGCCCCACGCCTACCTCTTTCTTGGCTGATGGTGGGCAGTAGAAGAAATAGTGAGGATTAGATGGCACTGGCTTGAAATGTAAACTTCCAATTTCCAGGAATTTTTCCTAAAAGAGAAATCCCACATATGAAGCAGACATCCTACTCTACAGCCTCCTGTTGAAGCCAGGTCAAGCTTGCACATTCCTCACCTGGATAATTTTATGCAAGTCTGGGTGTGCCTGGCAGGGCTGTCCAATTTCCAGCAGTGAGAGGGGAAATTCCGAACAGCAGCTGGTGCCCACGCTGCTCTTTGGCTCCTCTGTGGGGCTGGCAAAGTTATGGGAGTCCTGCTCACTGTAGTCCTCCATTTCAGCACTGACAGGGTTGTGGACAGGTCAGACAGGCAGATCGAGAAACAAGACAAGTTTTATGTGTTATCCATCCTGCCAGTATCCCACTTCCCAGCTCCCCAAACCTCATCTGTGTCAACACAATCCGAACGCCCACAACTCCACAGCCCAGAAGCCACCCACGCACCCAGAAAAGGGCTCATGCTGTCTGAAGCCAGGCCTGAGGTAGTTTAACCAGGCTGATCATATCGCCGTGTCTGTACACCGCACTACACACCCTGCCTGGGAAACAGAGACACAGACTACAGCGACAGGCCTGCAGTAACCTGAACTACCAGCAGCCAGTTCAGGGCACCTCACAGCAAGCAAGCACCACCATGCCAGCACCACAGTGTCTGGGCAGCAAAGCTCAGGTCCATGACCACTCAGCAGCTCCATGGCAGAATCAGTCCCTAAAACTCTGAAAAAGCAATCTGGGGAATGGGATGTTGACTGGTCAAAGCACTCCTCAGGTACTGAGATAAGTGATAGAGGTGGCAGATCTGGGTGCAATGTGTCACAATGTATGCATCCTTCAGTAAAAGTTTATGCAATTTGCATTGGGTTACATGATTCATAATATCCTATAAACAAAAACAATGTTCCCATAATTTTTCTTGGGGAAAGTAGCACTTGAAGTCACCTGACTTTTCAAACACTAAGCGTTCTTCAAAACCACAGTCTCACCTCAATTATTTACAATATAAGATGACATAGCATTGGAGATTCCCAAAAAATGCTAGTGAATTCACATCAAGGAATTGTGCTGAGGACAAAGGACCTAAGTGTTTCTTTGACAGACACTAAGGCATAGCACTTTTGCCTCCCTTAAGTTTTCAGAGGCGATACAAATCTCATAAATACCAAGTTTAGCATATTTCAATTCTGCCTTGTTTCTCTTGTGCATTTTTTCTAGAGTTTTAATTTTAAAAAGTGACACTTTATTCATTAGAAAAGGATAACAAAGCTGTCATTTACACCAGAGTCAACAGCAAACTCAAATGAGTCAAGCAGCAGGAGTGAAGAGGTGACCCCCGTGGGGGGGATGGGCATGAGTGGATGCGTGGGGCACGGGGTTTCTCTGTCCCTGTTCCCTTGGTCATGTGTACCCCAAATCCTGTCCCCTATTGGTCAGTTTGAATGTAGCCCGTGGGACTCCTGTACTTAAGGGAGTGTTCACGGGACCCCGGGGGGTTGTTCCAGACCTGTTCTGGGGGCAAGTCACTGTCGGAGTCCCTGCCGGGCTCCGGCCATGTGCGGCCAGGGGGAATAGAATCTGAAAACATCTATCCAATATCGTCTCCTTGATTCTTCCACGGGCCAAGGCTGTCTCGCAGGGAAAGGTTGCAGCCACCCCACTGCAACACAGGAGATGCATAATTTCTCCAGAAACAAGTCTTGCAGGCTTGCAGGCAAACTGCCCTCCAGCTCAGGCCAGACGGGACAGTAATGAGCCAAGACTACAAGAGAAACTAAGCATGGATGTCACCAGAGACTATAAGAAATAGAAGGTTCTGGTGGACACCATAGCAGGTGGGTATCTCACTGTAGGTATCTGCTCTTCTGTGTGGCTGTTAGACTCTGCCCTACAGCATTCCTTCTAGCAGGCACTAAAAGATGGCTTGAAGAAAGATTTGTCCTGGCACAATGCTAAGAATAGAAGCAAGACTGTGGTGGGTCCCTACCTTGACTCAGAGACCAAGACACCTCGTTCCCTAGAGCTCTGTTCCTCTTCCTGCTCCACGCTGCCCACTTGGAAGCTGGCTGTCTTGGAGTGTGCATGGAAATGCTGATGGCTCTCTCGGAACGAGCGGACATGGCTGCACACTGTCAGCAGGAAGTTGGTGATATCAATCTCTTGGAGCAGCTCCTCACAGTAGTCCATGGCAGTAAGCAGGTCCTGGGAGCTGATGCTGTGTGACTGCTGAAGGCTCTTGAACAGCCCTGCAGATAAACACAGTGCTTGAGCACTTCCTGGCAAGGATGTGAGGCTGTGGGAGTCAGGCAGTGGCCACATATGGATCTTCACCAAGTCCCAGCACAGAGCTGGAGTCGGTGCAGGTGCTGGGAGACAGGAGGCTGCCAGGGCACCTAACGCTACATGTTAGCCTGGGCTTGGGTGACACCAGAGTGCCCATGGGATCTGTCACCCTGAAGGTGAGAGGAAGGCATCAAAGGGATGCTCCTTCACAGCACTCCACAGGTTTGGGAACAGCCTCTGCAAGGCCCACTGGGAATGCACAGAGGCTGGGACATCAGTCCCACAAGATCCTCCCTTGCCCGGAGTAAGATCACAAGGAAAATGAGACACTGCTTTCTTAGAAGACGATCCAGGGTCCAACCCCAACCCTGCCACAGGTCCCATCGAGCTGCAGCTCACCTTTCACATAGCACTGGTGGGAGTGCTCCTGCAGCAGCGTGCAGTAAGTCACCAACTCCTTGTGCTTGTGATCCAGCCAAGCAGCAGTTGGAGGACGTTCCAGAGATTGGGACCTGGAAAAGAGGAACTACAGCCTTTAGTACGTCTGGTGCCAGTAAAGCAGAACTAGGGCATGCAGAGGCAGTGGCTTCTATGAGGTAGAGAGGCCAAGCCAAGCCAAGATGGCAGGGCTAGAGCCAGTCTCATGTCAAGGAAACTCCTCTGTTTTCTGTCGAGGTACCAAGTATGGTTGGTATTACCTGAAAAAGATGTCCCGAGGAGGGCGGTGTGCCCGTGGGCTGACGAGCTGCTCTCGTAACAGCTCCAGAGAGCAGCTGTAGATGTAAATGGGGCAGCGAAACCGGCGGCACTCGCCCAGCTCGGACTGTGAGTTCTGTCGACAGAAGGAGATGTGCACATCTCTCCGGGAGGGGCCACTCTGCTCCCCAGAGTCATGGCTCACTTCTGCAAAAGAAACAATTATAAGATAATGGCCTCTGATGGTTCCTGGCCTGAGACATTCCAGCTCTCACAGAAGCAGCACAGTTAGATATTGGGTTTTCAAGCTTCTCACCACTCATCCTCACCCAGCACCCAACCACTCAGCCCAGTGCTTTGGCCACCTCAATCCCCTTCTTCACAGCCATGACTGCTCATCACAATCACCACTACCTCCTGCAGCAGCACAACCCTTCATCCTCACTGCGAGCATGGCTGGTCTGCCTTAGGGGCTGTGCAATCAAATCCCATATACCTCAAGACCTGTGCCCTTCTCCCTACGACAATGTGCTGCTGATAGTGCCAGTCTGGATCATGAAACGAGAGTCACTGACTTTCCACCGCAGGCCGCTACTGCCATTCCTCGTAGTTTCTATCTACCTGCAACCTCCTTACCCACAAGGAACTAACCTTAGGCCATGGGCACCCAACTCGCATTACACTCCTTCATGCCCCCATGCACATCACTACGCCTCTTATCCTAACTCTGCTGACTGCCAGGCAGGAACTGCCATGCTGCAGCAGCCTGTTATTCCTCCTGCTTTAATCTGCTCAACAGTATGTTCAAGAATAGCAAGGATACCCATACTTCAACAAGGTGCTGTCAGTACCGTGGGCTGGTGTTATGCTGAGGGTTGGTAATGGCACTGCAGCATCCCCCTCTTCAGCCCTGACTCGCTCTGCACAGACAGGTCCTATGATATCTTCTCCAGATCGACACGCATCTTTTGGAGATTTGTCCAACCCACAAGCCATCAGCTTCTGTACATCTGGAGGAGAAGAAAATAAAATCATCCTCTGTCCAGTGAAAACAGCTTAACCCCTCAATCTACATTACCAAGAGAGCAGATTTCCTGCTACCTCTGTGTGTAGAAGCAGTTTCACCTGAGCCTAGCAGCCTTCACCAGTGGCTCAGTGGAAGCCAGACCAGGGCCAATGCCCAGAAGCAGGGATTCTCCCAGACCATCCCATTAGCAATCTCCTTACTCCATTCATTAACAACTCCACTGGGAAAACAGTCCAAATGGCTGCAGCCAGCTAATAACTCAACACCACATCCCCTGCCTGAAAACCCTGTGTGGGCAGCAGCACATCCAAGGAGAGAAGAGCAGGAACATTCAGCACTTGGCACTATTCTATTCCTGGCCATGCGGTGCAAAAAGACTGCGCGTGAACTCTGCTGTTCAATTTTCTCTCTACTTTACAAGAGCCGATTCTGGTTTTTCTGTTTTCCCGAGGAGGTGCTTAGGACTGCTGCCTCCTCTTGCTCCCCACAACAGAGCCCCTCACCTGAAAAGGTGGCTGGCAGGAAAGTCAGGAACACATGCTGCGGGTTGACCAGCTTGGCATAACATCGCCATTGAGGGGGAAGGGGCCCCACTGTGTCACTCAGTGTCACGTCATCCTCAGGCAGCTCTGTGTTGCCAAGGCTCTGAGGGAAGAGCAGAAGTTGGATAAACTCATGGCATATGACACAGGCCCACCTTGAGGCAGGGAGCAACCACAGAGCGCAAGTTCTTCCATGACTGCTGGTTGGCACAGAGCTGAAATCACCCTGGTCACCTCTGCGCATTTTCAGAGCAGCCTGGCTCTAGAAGTCACCATTTTGGGAGCAGCCTGGCTCCAGGAAGTAAATCACAACAGTCAGGAGATGCTTAGCCAGCTTTGCTGGGGCCGATTCTGACCTCTAGGCAGTGACTGCCCAAGGTTTCAGAGCAATCTTCAGCACAGCACCAGTGCTGCTGTAACAGGCTTGGCCCATAGTGAATGCAACTATCCACATTCTAGATACCTGCTTGACTTCAGCCACAGGATACAGCTTAAACTGCTGCCAAAGGTGGGGAAAAACAGCTGCCTTTCAATCTTTCTCAGCCCCTCTAACTCTCCTGCTCTTTAACAGCTGCTGCCTTGCATTCCGAGGGGGCTCAGGAGAAGGACAGCAGCACAGCAGTACCTGCAGAGTACTTGTGGAGCCAGTCATATCCCTGGTGCCATTACTGCCAACAAGACGATAGGATGCAGAAGCATCCTGCTGCTCCAGGGTCCCAGAAGCTTTTACGGTTTCTTCTGAAATGGAGCAGAAAAATCAACCTGAGAAACACCAGCTGAGGATGAGACTTGAAAACAAGGCTCCTGAAACACCTCACTGCTCCTGGTGTCACTACTGCCACACTCCTGGTCCTTACCTCTGATCACAGGGAGCGTGAAGGGGGGTTGGTGGCCATCACGATCCCGATGCAGAACCTGCTCCATGAAAGCCACATGATCAGCATCAGCCATGGGGATCTCCCGGTCACTGAGGTCATGCTGAAGGCAGCCATGGAAGAGGTTTAGTAGCATTTCATTGGGCACAAACGAAGAGTCCTTGGTCACCTCTTCATTTTCTGCTTCAAAATAGAACCATGGCAGCTTCAGAGACAGCATTTCCATGGCCACCGTCTGCCCAGGACCCCAGGAGACCGCCCTTTGCAAAGCAACACTTCCACACAGCCAGGAATTTCCCTAGCACCTCTGCAAGACCGACTTGGAGAGTGTTGAGGAGGCCCTGGAGTTTTGGCATCATGAGTCACCCTGCACTGACCCACCCTGCTACTGTAACTGTTGTGGGGATGCTGCGGGTACACACAAGAAACCACCACCACAAAGAAACTATCTAGGTTTAAGGATTTCAAAAGCAGCTCTTACAAATTATCAGCCCATGAAAGCCAGCAATATAGCTGGACAGCCCTGGGCCTGCAGATTTGGGAAGAACAGCACTGAGCTACTAAAAGAGGCATGGCGGTGCTCACATGCTGCTGCCCATGGAGACAAGCACGTGGAGCAGGCTGCCCATAGGAGGGAGGACAAGGGGAAGCAAGTGGTGAAGAGGCACCTACCTTTTGTCAGCATTAGAAAGAACATTTCAACCTGCTGGCACCTCGGCAACAGCTTCATGAGGTTGAACTGGAATGGGATCTCATGTACTCGAAAGCCAGGCCCCATATCTGGATCTGCAAGAGATGAACAGGACCACCAGAAAACAAGCATCCCACAAACTACTCTGGGAACTGTGACTTGTAACTGAAAACAGAGGAGCTCATCCTTACATCCATTACAACTTCTACAAACCCACTTGCCCAGGCACACCAGGCCTATCACTGAAGAGATGAGCTTATTTTCCACCTGCTCCTGCAGTCAGCTCCTCTCACACAATTACAGAATGGTTGATGTTGGAAAGGTCATCTGGACCAACCCCCCTCAAGCAAGGTCACCTTTTCACCTCTCCAGCCTAGGCAGAAAGCCTCAATGCTTTTTTGGCCTTCCCAGGATGAAGCCATTTCTCTGCCAGCTTAGTGTAAGGGCAACAAAGTGACCCACAGCCATCAAAGTCTACAGAGTTGTCAAAATAACCTGTTCCAACTTCCAGAAAAATAACCTGTTCCAACTTCCAGAAACTTCTACAGGTCCCGAGACATTCAAGACCTAGCTGCTGCTTTCCTCCATTAAGCTTGCTAGGACATAGATGGTGGACTCACCTTCAGCAGCTTTGGTGTCTGAAGGAGGGCAGACCCACTCCTTGTTCTGGCACAACTGGCTGATGTACTCGAAGGTCAGCATGGTGGCAATGCACGCAAGGTCCCGGGGGAACAACTGCAATAAGCAGTCAAGGCTCAGTTTATGCAGAATTACTACCCAAAAATGCAGAAGAAAAGAGTCTAAAAGCAAGGAGAGGGAACACCCATAATCCTGTTCCCTGAGTTGCCCTATTCTCACTCATGGCTCCCTCCTTCTCCACCAACCCTTTAGCCTGTTTTCACCTTGCCCAGGAGGAGTGCTGGCAGTACTACCTGCAGTCCCTGCTCTGGTCCAGCTTGCTCCTCTCCAGTGGAATGACTCTTCACAAAATAATTTGTGTTTTCCCAGTTATCCTAAAGCAGCATCACATGCACTGCATTGCAATCCAGAAACCTTTTATGGCCAGTGGACAGTTCCTCTTTTAGAAATCTCAGACTCTTCTGTGACTAGCATTCCCATCTCTCCTGGCCCTCAGTATTTACCTGCAGTCTTGTGATGCACTAAATCCTTCTCCCTCCACAAAAGAGCCCTTGCCCCTCCCCTTTCAGGGACTCACCGCTTTAGGTATTTTCTGGTAGGGCAAGCCATGGAGATGCTTCCAGTTCTCAGCAGTACTGTGGACATGGCCACTCTGTGGCTCTACCCAGCACTCAGTGACCAGGTTCAGTTCAGTGTCCACTTCAATGGCCTCTACCTCTGTATCATTGTCATCATCTGTGGAAAAGCTGGAGGGAAGTCAAAAAGAAAGTCCTGTGAGATGGCACAGAGCTAGCAGCCCACTACAGCTCCTCTCAGAGCTGTGGGAGGAGCCACAGGAACCCAAGACGGGCAGGCAAAGCCCCAGAAACCTGATGATCAATCCATGGCAACTGGTTATCTGTACTGGATGGTGGAGGTCTCCCTCCTTTCTGCACTGACTGTAAAAGGCAAGTTGGGAGCCGTGACTCCACTGCCAAACCCTCTCTGAGAGCAGAACAGCAGCCTCACCTGTCCTTGGTGGAGGTAGAGTGGGGTGGGAAGAGGATGTACTGGACGACACAGGTGTGCTTCTCCCTGTCACTGCTGCTCTCACCCGAGCCATCAGTCTGGAGGGGAGACACTGCATGAGCCCTACCCAGTATCCCCTTACACAGCACAGCCCCATCACCCAGCTCCACTAGCAGTGGTGGAAAGAGGAAGCCTGTCCCAACCCCAAGAACTCCTCCAGCACAGCACGACCCTACCAGCAAAGCAGCTCTCTATGTGCAGATGAAGGCAGAAAAATGCCCAACCCACAAGCCGCTTTACTTTCTCCTTATACGTGTCAAGGGTCTGTGCTAGAAGCGGATGATAAATCCTATCACAGAAAGGTGAATCCACCCCAGAACCAGCAATGAGGGACTGTGTCCACAGGAGGACAGCACCCAGGCTCACCTGTATGGGCAGCTCCAGTACCATGTTGATAATTCCATCCCCGCTGGATGCAAAGTGGAAACCCTCTGACAGACGAACCCTTGCAACAGACAGGAAGTCAGACCTGCAGGACTTCTCTACCCACACTGTAAGGTTTAAATGCAAGAACGACTGTACCTTTCACCCCAAAACACCCTCCTTCCCAGGACAGGGAGCTACACAGAGAGAATGGGGAGATAGGACACTGCCAGAACAGCCTGTGTGAAGATCAGCACACTCCAGGCACAGTAACACCTCTTGCCCTTTTGCGTGTTTTCCAGGACCCTCATTTTCCTCAACTACAGCTGCAGAACTGGGTAAAGCACTGACCCAAGTGGCTCTAGAAGCTGTGTACAGGACCAAAACCCTCCCCAGAGCAGCTTCAACTGTTACCTGTAATAAGGCCTCAGGTCCACCTTTCTTTCCCCATATCCCCAGGACTAGCTTGGAGAAAGGACCCCTGTCAGGTGTGCAACTTACTCTGTGAGTGTGGAAAGGAGCTGGGCCACAGCAGTGATGGGCACAGCCGGTGCCAGCCCTGACTGGACACTCCAGATCCAGCGCTGGTGATAGAAGTAGCGGGACAGCGAGGCCAGGGTGGAAGAGGCAGTGCGATTGGCCACCATGGTGAGGGGACCAGACACAGGGGGGTGCTCCAGGTTGAGAATGAAGGGGGCTCGATAGTCAGAAGGCAGCTTCTCATACCTAGGAGAGGGCAGAAGTGTGGCATGCTGAGATGGAAAAAATGCCTTTTTTTTTCTGTTCAGGGTCAGAGCTGTCTGGATTCACAACCGACTTGTTGGGCCCAGGACAGAGTCTTCCAGCAGCAGAACACAGCTGGCCCAGCACAGGATCCTGCTCAGACAGCAATAACTAAATTTACTTCTATATCATATTTAATTAGGAGTGACAAATCTGTCTGTCCACCAGGAACCCCTGCTGCAACTCACAGCCATGCAACCCAAACCCACCCCAAAAAGCACCAGTTTCACTCACAGCACTCTCATCCTACAACTGACAGCACCACACACAGACCTTCCTCCTTCCTACTTCCCAGGGCAAGGGGGCTGTGCTGACAGCCTGGTACTCCATCACTACCTGATAAGCAGCTTCTCCAACGGTTTGTGCAGCACAACAAGGCAGGGTCTATCTGAGAGAGCCGACTGGGCCCCAGCCACAGGTGGAGACTTGGAGGGAGAACTACTGCCCAACATTTTCCTCTTTGCTTTTGGAGTTGCCTCCTTGCTCTGGACCCTGTGGGGAAAGCGCAGCTGCAAGATTCGGTCCCGTAGCTCTTCCACTATCTGTCATGGCAAAAGCAAAAGGTAAACATGACCAACTTTGTCCAGAGACATAAACTACTCAAAATAAGTCTCTAGAACAAGAGCTTGACCCATAGGAATAGAACACTCCTTGAATACCCCTAAGAGCAGGAGTTAAAGGTCATTTTACTTCTGAGGCACCAGTAAGACCAAGATCAAGATGACACAAGGCTCTTTGGTCCCTATTTTAACAACTGCAAGTATTTTTAAAAGCAGAGGCAGGTTAAAAAACCCCCAAGACTATTTCAAGGCTGAAGAAGTCGCCTTCCAAAACTCAGATTAAAAACAAATTAATTGCATGCCAACTCCTCCACAGAAGCAGTCCGAACACCCACCCTCATTCTTCCCTCCTCCTCTCCTCAGCAGCCTACAGTAAATGTAAACTAGTCCATATCAGCTGAGGGAACACTGGCTCTGTCTTATGTATTCCCCCACTATCATGTTCATTTGTCAAACCTTTATGGCAAAAGGTTTCAGAAGCCTGGGTTACTTTTTTAGGTTAATTTTTTCCCAAGATACTTTCACAATGACTTCCTGATTACTCTTTTTAGCTTTTAGCAGCTCCAAATATGGTTCTACCCACGCCAGCATCTGATTCCCACAATAGCCCAGTGTTTTATTTGAAATTTCTATGGTTAGGTTTCTTTCATGATCTTTGTTCAACTTTTTTCAATTTTTATTACCATTGTAGGCAAGCAGAAGAACAGCAGCTCTCCATCTTCCTCAACACTAATTATTTCAGTAACTTTTCCCATCATTACTATGTCTTTTTCAAGGAAAGGAATGTCCCCAAACCCAAATGTTAAACAAGAGCTCTTTCCTTTACTATGCTGCCACTTGAGTCCCCTTTGTGGTTTCATAATGATATCACAGAATCACTAACAATGTTTAAGCTCCCAAATCCCACTATTTTGCAGTTATCCATACTGGCTTCCAGCCACCATTGTGCTGCTTAGGTGTCACCAAAGCACAAAGGTTGAAATAGCTTTGTGCCACCTGCACATTTCCCCAGCTCAGTACCTGTTACCTCTCTGCAAATGAATTCCCTACCCTCTGACTAGGAAAAAGATTGGGAAAACCACAAACAGCTTCTGCTGTGATGAAACAGAGCACTTTTCCAATTTCTTCGCTTTGTTCCCCAAGGCAGTCTCTGTTTTATGACACCCCATTCCTACAGTTCTACAGTTGTGCCGTATACAAAGTATCACCTAAAGCTTTCTCAAAGCCGACTGTACGAGGTGCTTTCCTTCCCTTCAGCATTGGAAATTTGAATTTTTCAGCACAAAACACCCTTTCCCTTAAACAAAGCAGGCTAAGTTCTACTGCCATCCTCCACACTGGGTAGTTAATCAGCCCTATGGCAGGCCAAAAAAAAAATATTGTGGATGATTCAATTTATGACCTACATACAGCTCCTGATGCAATGATCTGGAGCTTGTTCACAGCTGCAGGGTATGGTGCTTGTCTCACACTTTCTTCACGAAATAGATAATAATTTATACCTGCCAGAGAGAATTCCTTCAAAAAAACCTGTCACTTGGCACTACCAAGCCCGCATGTTGGCCCAGCAAACAGTGCCCAAGTCCTGGATCCCCTAAAGACATGAAAGGGCATATCTGCCAGAGTGCCAGAACATTTAGTATTATCTAGGTTCATTATCTCAGAAAGAGATGATCCTTCCCATGTTTGTCAGCTTCTCTTCAGACTAATCTCTAATACTAAAGCTAAGTTAGACAAACCAAAGATTTCTTTCATGAAGATAAAAGATCTAGATTTAATTACAAACTTCTTGTTTATACTAAAAAGTTCACACAGTTTAATAGCAGGGCATCTTTCCCATACTTATGCTTTACCTAGGAACACTTAGACTTGTCTCAGCCATCATAACTGGTGGCAAACTCCACCTTCTGCATCTGACTAGGGCGGCCCATTTCTTTTGATATAAAAAGGTTATTAGAAGTCTTTCTGGCAGACTTTTATCCTGAAAATATTTCCTAAGTACTAATTTTTTTTCTCTCTGTGTACTGCTTATGTGGGGCATTGTTTGCATTTTAACTATTAACTTCCTCCCTGCCCAGTAGATTCCATATACACGTACCGGAAGAGATAGCCCAGGGAACATGTAGTACATCTATCACAGAGGTCTCTACAGATAAGTCAGACAAGTATCTGCTGTTCTTTACAGATGGTATTGATTGTGATTCGGTCAGAAGGATAGACTAGATAACCTTTGAGTCATTTCAAGCCCCACAGTTGAATTAAGCAGTGGGAAAAACACCCACGTGACCAGCTATTCTATTGATCTTTGAGTCTTTGGGTTTACATCTTTCATAGACTTAACAAAGAAAGCTTGTCCCAAATGACCCTTTCTGTTACAGTAGATTCAAACCCATCTAAGCCTTAACATAGTAGTTATTTATTAGAGGGCAGCTGCCCACAGTGTTGCCTGTGATCTACTCACTATTTCCACATTCAGAACTTCTTGTTCTGCTCCTACCCCACGAAGCAGACAGCCAGATCTCACCTTGTTCCTGGCCTGTGCAGGTGTGCCAATGGGGAACCCCAGCCGGAGAACCATGCAGGGAGCTTTGGAGATGATTCGTACCACATAGAACGAGGAAGGGGTAAGATCCTCAGACCTAGGGAGGACGGATTAGGGCAAGGCTGAAATGGCATGGATCTTGCTGCTCTGTCATGCCAGACCAAGCAGAGGTCTCCTCCGCAGAGCCAAACAGCCCACACAACTTCACAGTATCAGTTCCAGCATGCAGAAACCCCCCAGCTGGCTTCCCTCTCCCTCTGGGCTGAGCCTGGAACACAGTGAAACAGTTCGAAACTGCAGGATTTCATACCGCCTCATCTAGCTCTCATCCCCTCCTGCCAACATCTGCTTCAAGCCCATCACCGCATACTGGTCTAACCAGATCTTTGGTCTGACCACATGCCTGATTCCCCACACAGCACGGCTTCAGAGCCACTCACCCGTGGATCAGCTTGACATAGGAGTAGCCCTCCACCAGCACAAAGCTGCTCCAGTCTCGCAGCAGGGAGGTGAGCGCTGAGTGGGAGATGCGGCACTGGATGGTGCTGTAGCGGCCGTTGTTGCCTGGTGTGTGCAGGTGCTTGGGCACAGGCCTGCAGGGTGGGGCAGACAGTCATTTCAGAGCTGCAATTTCTCTTCTTCTCCCAAAACCCACAGAGGCTTTGCTACATCCATCCTACTCTGACTGGTCTATCAGCCTTTTTCCTCCACAGCAGCCAACGAACAAGCACCTCCCCTAATCGAGTACTGGAGAGTCACACTCCCTGAATGCACATCCCTTGTATCCCATCTCCCTCTATGTAATATATGACTATTATTCACATAACTCTGCAACTAGGATCAGCCTCAGGTAGGCAATGTTTTTGGGAAAGACATTTTCCAGCAGCAAACAAAAGCATGTGGTTTAGCTCCCAAATTAATGGTCCCACATCCCCTGCAATCGGGAAATCAAAATCCAAGAGGGACTTGAGAATTTATCCTTCCACTCTCAAGGAAGATGACTTCCCAACCTACTGTCCCCCTCATATAAACAAACCTTCAGCATCCATTAGGCTCCACTAGTGAGACCCTTCCCTTGGCCATAGGCACCTGCAAAAGAGCTGCAACTCCTCAGCTGGGCTGAACCGGACACCGTGCTTTCCCAGGCTAGCCCACAGTGTGCACATGAGCTCAGCCCTGCCCCTTACATACGTGTCATGTTCCAGAAGGACGACTATACGATGCATGTGCAGCCACCTCTGCCAGAAGTTGGCATCCATGGAAAGGATAGGCTTCCAGTAGGAGGCAAACTGGGAATGGCTTGAGTCAGACCCACTGTGCTGCAGCGATAACACCTGAGAAAATGACAGAACAATATTCAGCATGGAAGTGCTCCAGTACCCAGAGAGAGTAAGAATTTCTCTAGCAGATGAGCTGTTCTAGGCCAAGAAGGCCACATCCCTGGCTTTGAGTAATTTCCTCTGAACAGAGTAAGTGTGTTCACATTGAAACAGGCAGTACAGCGTAAGCAAAAATAAATTAGGCTCCTGAAATGTCAAGTTAATTAGGAATTTAACTACTGAGCATCAAGTAAATCAACCATGAAAAAGATGGCATATGTAATGGTGTGCCTTCTGATTGAGAGGGGGATATATGGCTTGTGTCAGCAAAGTAATTAAACACTGAGATTATTCATCTGAGAGTGCTCAGGCAAATAGGGTGCCAGAATGGGTGGCATTGGGCAACTCTGAGAGGTTTGTGTGGTGACACTGATTTCACCAACTATAGCAACTCTGCTGACATAGAAATACAGTCGTGGTTACCCATAAGATGGGATGTTCCAGATATACAGTGGGATACATAACCCTACATAGGGAAAATGTACTAGGCAAATCTAAAGAAGGTCTTAAACAATAAAATAAAAGGGATAGTTCGCTGAAATTAAAGCTCCCCTAGCTTTAATATCTGCTAGTCCTCTTCCATCTATGCCAAGGACACTGGTAGCAGGGAACGGATAATATGCTGGCTCTTCTGTTCAGTGAGTTTCAATGAGTTTGAATTTTGCAGTGGAAACTATTAGCTCATATTTTGTTTAGCTTCTGCTGTGCAGATGGCAAGTATCTCTCTTGCACCTTCCACATGAGTGCTCAGAGCAATGAGCCTATTAAATAACCACTCAGCACATTGTGTGTCTTCACCTGACAGTACTAAGCTACATCTCCAGGGCACTGGTTGCACTGCCAGCAGCAACTCCATGCCTATGGGGTATCTACTGAAAAAGCACGGCAAAAGCAAGCGGGTCAGCCTTCCCATCAGTCTCACACATCACAGCACTATAGGAGAAGGTTTCACAGCACACTTAGGAGACTTGCTGTTGGGCTTAGACGTGTAGCTGCATCAATGGAGACACAGAGTGATGTCTCAGAGGGGGAAATGTATGGCATGGGATGTTGACTGCACCATACCTGATTCTGACTGAGCAGGATAAGATGAAGACAAAATGAGTAAGATGAAGCCTGAGTACAAGAACCGGCAGGGGAGACAACGTCTCCCACATTAAACAGAGAGAGGAAACGTACCGGAGTGGTGGAGCCTGGGGGGATGTAGAACAGGGGCACCCCATTCTTGGTGCTCTCAGGAATGGTAAAGTGTTCTGGGACTGTGTCAAAAGACTGCAGGTGTACCAACATCTGATCTGTCTGGTTGATGCTGGAAATGAAGAAGCAGTTAGCCACAAAAGCCCATGCTCTCCCCCTTGCTGCCCCAGTCGCCATAGAGCTTGCACACACAGCACTGTGTACTGGCAGCCCACCTACACCAACAGAGCTTCCTCGGGCAATGCTGCGACTCCATGCCCAAGTACAAAGAGGGTGTTAAAGGGGCCCCAGTAGAGCAGCCTCACACACACAGAGGATGATTAGAGTTGGAAATGAAGTGCTAGAAAAGGAATCTGCCAAACAGCTGGGAGTAAAAGTCACCCTGGCCAGGAAACGGTTACGATCTCAGGCACTTCAGCCGCAGAGACACGATGTGTGACGTGTGATGTGTTTGCTGCTCCCCGTGTGACCACGCAGCACAGCTGCATGCATGCGTGTGCTGTAAGAACACATGACCTCCATGGGATGGCAGTCAGAGGTAAGGTTTGCATCCCAGGATCCAGATTCGGGAGCAGCAATACCATCACCCTGAAGCATCCTTACAAACTAGATCACAAACCAGTTCGAGTCTTTCCCTTTGCTAGAGAGCAAGCTTGTTACCAGTCGTGGCCCCTCCTCAGAGTACATTCCTTTTGAACCCTGGGTTGGGAAGGCCACCAGCCCAAAACCCTCATCCTAGTATACCAAGGAAGGAATTACTTGTTTACACTGGGCACTGGAAACGACTGGGCACAGTCCAGCTCACCTCTGCAAGGTGTTCCAGAAGCGTCGGATGACTGTGGTGCGGTACAGACTGGTGATAGGCTTCCTCATGGTGCAACTGATGTCATGCAAAATGTCATAGCTTCCTTCCATTGTCACTTCCACCCAAGTGCTGCGTTTTGATGGGTCCAGGGGCCAGGGTGTCACAGCTAAGTACTCAATCCTCATGTTATGCTTCCAAAGCAGTACCAGCTTCACCTCCAGCTGAGACCCACCTGCATGGGAGCAGAAGAGCAAGTTCAGGTGCTTGTTCTGTACACATCTGAGCTTCACCTCTGACCGGGGATTCATGAGCACCAAGAGATCGTTTGATTGCTGAGGGGAACAAAGTAATCTAACAACTGTTTGCTTTAGCTGAAGTCACTCTCTCTCCTCTCCAACAGAGGGAGGCTTTGCTTGCACTGAGGCGTTTGGCGAAGAGTTCTCAATTCTTTTAGTGTACATATACTACCTACATTAGGGAAGGCAACTGAAACTAGAGGAGGTGCTGACATTTGCAATGGGCTCTGTTCTTCACGGCCTCATCTCTGTTGCCAAGAAAACTGTTGCTTTGCACAGATGAGCAGGGCCATTAAAGTTCTGTCATCCACACTGCATGGAGTTAATCCATCCCTTTGCAGAAACACAGACATCTGATGGACACAGATCATAAACAAGCTGGAAGGTGAGACCTAATTCTTGAATTAATCTCTATTCATCCTGCACAGACTGTATTTCATGCAATCTTCAAAGCTTCTCACTATGTTTACATTCTCCTCCCAAAGTTGTTAAGAATGAACATTCACCTATTCTTCAAACTGTACATTTTTACCTTTTCCTTTCAGCAAGCCTGTCTAACAAGATCAACACAAACACCTGACAGCAGGCCTCGCTGAGCCAAAAGAGCAGAGAACTGTCCCACTCCTGCTGACTGTGCATGTGTATTTGTACTGAAACATCCCAGGGAAACACATGACCATGCTGCGATTTCAACTGCTCGATCATCTATTCTATGTCCAGCCTGCTCTATAGTTTGCCAGACTTGCAGTGTTTGTATGATAAGTGATTGGATGTGCTGGAAACCTTCTGAACAGATCATCAGCCTGGACGCTCTGTTTCCTGCAGAGTTGCATTTGCTGCTGTCAGAGGCACATCATGCCATCCCTTCACAGGCTGATTGAGCTCCACTTTAAAGCTGTGTTTTTGCTCTCATGGTCCCTGCTGGGAGGCTCCCTCAGAGTACTCTTCCCCCATCAATGTTTAGAAGAAACCTTCCAGAGTACATGCCAAATTCATACTTGGTTGGTCTTTTGATTAAATTATTTTTATTCTGAGAAGCTTCATTTCCATAACACTGACAAGGAGTGTGCACTACTAAGAAATCCTTATCCCGTTTCAGCTGTTACTGTGACAGAACATTCATTCCCCTTAACAGACCCAGACCTTCCTGCACCTTAAGAATTCACCTTTCTTGAACAAAGATGATCAAAAGTGTATACTATATTTTAGCTGTACTTCATCTGGGGGATTAGTAGGATTTTATTTAAGATCACTAATATTTTCTACAATGGATGGTTTGTGTTATTATAAATGCACTTGCCAGGATTGCACCATGTGTTGTTTCCTATGAAGATTGTCTAGTTTATCAGAGAGGCTAAACAAGAATTTATAAATTCATCTCTTTTCATTTCATATTGTCACCTCACTCTTACTGCTTTAGGGCTCATCCACTACTTTCTGCACAATATTTTGGTTCTTATAATAAAGCCTTTCTACTTCATCAACAGCAAACATGATAAGTAAATTCCCCCATTTTTGCTTAGACCATAAATGAAAATATTTCCAACTTTCACCTCTGTTTCCATTAGTCATCCTGGCTTCACTCCTATGATCCCACAAAGACAAAACTAAAAACACAGGCAAAATATTTACTGAGTTTGAAGTTACACCTAGATGAATCTTTAGCTTTTTCTTACTGCAAAGCAAACTCTTTCTGGTTCCTGACTTTACAGCTAATAAAATTTTTCCTACTTTGATTTCCTTCACAAAGTCCAGCTCTGTTTTTTTAGAAAGCTCACTTTGTCTTCCTGATTCCTGTCACTAGAGAAAAGCCATTCTCACTGGCCAGCTAGTGCCCAGCCATTTTTGGTGCTGGACTGATTTACAGAGGAAGATGATGTTTTGAAGATCATCCTCCAGGCTGCCCTCAACACAAAACGGTGAGAATTTTTTCTTTGTTACAGAGGGAGATCCCCTGACAATGTTCCAGAAAGTAAAAGGAAAACAGCTGGGCTCAATTACGCACCATGGCCCTGTAGCTTCTTTCCCTTCCATACCTTCCAATTCCCACCCTTTCACAATCACTTCTGCATTCCTAACTAACCAAGTTGTCTCCTAAATACCTAAATATATAAAAATCAAACAGTGAGGGTAACCAGAGCACTTATAAATATCACAAACAACCTCCCCAGGCAACTCTGAGCACAAAGCGAGCTATTTATTCTATTTTGTCTTTGGTAAAGTGAAGGAGAAAAGTGACAGTGTCAAAGTCCACAACTGCACTTTTTTCCTCTTGCTTCACAGCCAGCTGGCTCCTTACCAGTCTTTAATTGGCAAGTTTTGGAAATCCAGGTTAATTAAAACTGTTCTTTGTTATCCACTTCTCTGTAGAATGGCTCAGAGAACCCTGATTAGCCAAACATGCTTTTCCTTAGCAAAGGCAGTGCTGAATGTCTAAATGTCTTGATCATTTCCCAATTCTACTTTAACCTGTTAGTTCAGCAAATTTTTAAGCAACTCCCCAGAGCATTTAGCCTTTCCAAAGTACTAAGTAACATTATCTGCTACTAGTCTGAAGGCTGCATAGAAATACACTCTATGTCTTTGATACGTCCGACATTTCATTTTTAAATTTCTTCTAAAAAACACACAAAAAGTATTTCTGGCTCAAGGAGCCCCTGAGCTGCATAGACCTAGAGAGGGCTCAAAGGAAGAAAAAAGGAAAGCAGAATGGAGATTATCATCATGTACGTTTATCCTGCTCTTACTCCTCACTGTGCACCTGCCCACAGCTATTCACCACAGAAAGTAACTCTGACCCAGCAGCTGCTCTTCTGCTCTCTGCTCTGGTAAAAATGGGAGACCAATCCATTTAGCATTCCAAGGAGCAAAAGCCAGCAGGCAAATACCTGGAAGAAAATGCAGGGAGCATGGTAACATGTAGTGATATTTCTAATACATTCCTCCAGAGTGCAGGAATTCACTGCTTTACAATATCCTGAGCCAGAGGTTGTAGCTACACCTTTGTGCAAAAAGATACAACGTGAACTTGTCTGACTGTTTTTTGAATTAATCATACCTGGTGAATGCTCTTCCAGCATTTCTATATAGGACTACACAGTCCCCAAAAGCACTTCAGCATTGCTGCCAGATTAAAGAGAAAGGCTTTTTTTCCAGCGCTGTTCAAACTGTAGGTGAACTTGTGCAAAGAATAAAAGACACTGAGCGTGGACATGAACAGACTTGTCACACTGTTTCACAGACATTCCTAGACAAGGAGAGTGCAATGGATCTAATCTGCCTGGATTTAAGGGAAGTAATCTCGTGCCACACCTACATTAATGAAAGCAATCTGCAGACATTACTAGAACAGCTGTCTCACTGGGAGAACTTAGCAGATACTTACTTTTAACAGAAAATTCCTGAAACAAGAAATTAGGGAGATTCCTGGAAGACCAACTTTAGAAATTATCCCACCTAATAGAATTGCTAGCAATCTTTCCCCCCAAAAACGGTGATTTAGATCCATTCAATTTGTAAGATGTATCAAGGCAAAAGAACTGCAGTTTCCAGACATCACAGGCGAACAGGGAGGTGAACCGAGCAAGATGACCTTAAAAGTACTATCATGTGAAGGACAGCACATGTAGGAACTACTAAACAAACAAAACCCAATAAAACACCCCCAAGGACTCATCAGCTGAAAGAAAAGGTGCATGAAAGATTCAGGGATTTCTGCAATACAGTCATGGAGAAAGTGCACGTGATTCCCAGTCTACCAGATTTGTTACTTTACTTCAGAAGCAAAATGTTAACACTGCTGAACAAGGCACTGATAAAACCACACTTACGCTTATCAACTGTTTTGAGAAACATGAGAAACTGAAAAGAAAAGAACTTAAGGGGGAAAAAAAAGAGCTATTACCTGAATAAACAAAACAGAAAGCCTGCCCTGACAAAAGAAAGGTGAAATACTGGCTTGCTTAATATTAACCTGCCAAAAAGTAGGTTACAAGGAAAAAGACGTCATTAAATATGTTTGTTCAAGTCAGAGACGGAGGATAAACTTAATTAAAAATCATAGTCACACAGGTACAATTTGGTCTCAGGGAGTTTAGAAAGGAAGCTAGAGGAAGAACAATGGAGCTCTGGGACAGTCTTCCAACCAGAGCAGTGGCAGAAGGTATTTACATGGTTTTTAGGCAGACCACAGTAAATTCACAGAAAACATCACATGGCAAGTTTGGAATGGTTTTGGAGTTAGATCACAGACTTTGCTTCTCTGATGTAAAACACATTCTGTGTACTAAACTAATAAGCCTGCATTTGGACTTTTTCATCTCCCCTTCAGTTAAAATACTACCACTAGTCACAGCTGGAGATGGAAATTTAAGTACGATTTACTGGCCCTCCTTAGGATAATCAAATTCCTAAAGGTCCCTAGTCAGCAGCTAGTTCTCACGGTCCAGGTGCCATGTCTAGTGAGTCAGGTAAGAACAGGATCACAGGAAGGTTTTATGGTCTTCTAAAGTTGATCATGGTCCTGACTGATCTGACATTTTCACCTAACAATATCCTTGTTTCGCCCAATATCTTCCTTTGGAAGACTGTAGTTTGGAGGCATTAAGCCTGTTGTACCAAAGGGCTTAACTTAGTATTTAGGAGTGCATCTAGCAAAGAACTAGAAAGGTATGAAAAAAAGGAGAAATATAGATGAAATCTCAAAAAACTCTGCAAACCCCAGTTCTGTCACCGGTTTCTCTGCAATTGTTGGGAATCATTTCCAAGATACAGAGCATCACTGGCTGTCCCTCCCCAGGCACAACCACAGAGGGTAAGCCTGGAAAGTGCATAACCACACAATAGCAGGCAGCCCTGCAGCAGGCAATTATTCATGAAAACAGAACTTGGGGAAAATGGCTCCTTCCTCCACAATACCACCACTCTGCTGAGATGGCAGACCCTGTGCTTTCCTCTAAGCAGCTGAGAACAGAGTCCTATCTGAGTCTCCAGCCATCAAGAGTCACCTTTGGTGATGTTGACCTCACGGATGCTGTAGCCCTCGCGCAGCCGGACCGAAACAATGCTCACGAGGTCGGCGTGCACCTCCTTCTCCGTGTGCTTCTTCCTCCGCATCGCCAGGGCAGGGTTGCTGCTTGCAGACACCAGGTGCTCATTGAACAGCCTGTGCTGGGACACTGCAAATGGCAGGGATGGGTTTGTGAGGGAGCAGCTCCCCTGAGCCTCATTGTGCAGCAACAGGCCCCCCCAAGAGCTCTGTAAAAGCTGCCAGGAACACTCGCTGGCCTGAGGAACAGTACATCCTTCAGGCACCATTTACACCTACTCCTGATTCTGCAATACAGCAAACAGGCTCATCAGTGTGGCCAAGAGGCCTGGGAAAGGGACAGGTGCCAGGCACTGCTTCCTCTGGGACAGCTTTTGTGACAAGGCATGCACTGGACTTCCACATCCAGCCTAGACAGGCAGAAACTGCACATCTGTTTCAACAGCCACACAGCAAGCTTTGGGGCTTTACCGATTTCCCTGGAAAATTCTAATTCCCAGGTGCTTTTTAAAAGGTATCAGGATGTGGAAGCCTTGAGCTTAAACCATGAACAGCTGATCTTTTTAAGACTCAACATTTCCAAGTCCCAAGCCAGCTCTCCTCAAACTTGCCAGTTTATGTGGCTTCTGCTGCCAAGTTACAGAAAGAGCAGATGGCACCAGCGTATCACTGGGACTTGAAAGGGTGTTTCCACGTTTTACTGGTAACTAAACTAATCTCTCCTGGCACACTCTCAGTCACTAACAGTCACAAAATAAGAACAACCAGGAGAGGCATTTGGGACAGTTCTCAGGGGTCTAAGTTTTTCAATCCAAACTGCCATCTGCAAGCCCTGTTAGGACAAGCTCCCCAGAACATCCCCACCTGCAAGCTAGCCAGTGTGCATGGAAGGGTGGGCAAGAGCTTCTGACCTCCTCCAAGTCCCAACTGCAGATTGCTGAGCCAGGGGAATGATGGCAAATGGGACATTTATTTTTCCCTGGTCCACCCAATTGCTGGAACCAGGAGGGGATTCACAGGTGAGGCTGTGTGACCAACTGTGCCCAGAGCCTACAGAAGGCGTGACAAGCGAGACTATCAGTATAACCTAGCCTGGGGAGTCACCCCAAAGAGAGGTGCTTTAAGATATCCATCTACTGGGAGAAGGACATGCACATTCCTCACCACAGTAATATTCTGGATTCAGGGACTCCCCGGTACGCAGAAAGGAGTACAGTAGAAATGCCTTATGATACACATTCAGATCCAGGCTCAGGGGATCCAGCTCAGGGCACGTGGAGAGGTAAGCACCAAAAGTGGCCATGGCGATGAATTTCATCAGTTCCACATTGGGAACGTGGCCAAAGCTGCAGTCGTAGGAGTACACACCGCCCACCTATAGGATGGATAAAAGGGACACCTGAGCGAGAACTCCAGTGCTGAGGACAAGGCCAATGGCTGGTCAAAGACTCAAGCAGCCAGAGAAGGTCCCCACGCCTCCTCTGGCCACCACCACCAACCCACCTGCCTCCCTCTGGTACCCACACTCCCAGGTACCAGCAGACGTACCTGCACAAAGGAGCAGGCCACTGTACCACTGCGCAACTGGTTGAGTAAAGTCTCACACACAGCCACATCGGGGACACTGGTCACACCATCCGTAATTATTATAATACCTGTAAACAAGGCAGCATCTCAGTGCATCTTCCATCTCAAACAGCTATCATTCTTCCAGTAAACCCACCAGAGATAAAGCTCAGGCAGGGCAAAAGTAGAAGGAAAATCCTGAGGCTGGTTTAGAGCTTCCAAAGCATTATGGAGCCGGCAAACATCCTGATTAGGTACAGCAAAGCACGCAGAAAGGGCACAGCTCTTCACACCCCAGGCTCCCCTGAGCAACAGTCACAGCTGTACTGCCTCACAAATGCCCCAATGCTGACACACAGCACTTGGCACAGTGTGGTCCTCCCCATTCCCACCACCACAATTTGCCCCCAGAATGCAGAGTAAAAGGCTCTGTTGAAATTTCATGCCTAACCGAAGGGTCCATCACACACCAGTCCTTATAAAATTAACCTCAGACTATGGCAGGAGCAATACAACGCTGCGCAAACAACCGGGCAAACCTTAACCCCGAGGACGCAGCCAACCTGCACTGGAGTTGGAGGGCAGCAGCTGCAGGGCCAGGATCCCTTGCCGGACCATGCTGACCAGGCCAACGTCAGCAGTCACAACAGACACGCTGGGCTTCCTCCCAGATGACTCCTGCACATCACCAGGGCTCTCTTGGCTCAGCGGGGATAAATCCACCTAGGAAAGTTAAAAAAAAACCCACAAGGCCACATGGGGCAGATTTCAGCCTAGCTCTAGTTCTTGCTCTTCCAAACACCTTTGGTCTGGCAGTCCCATGGTACTCTGGAGCACCACAGCAGACTCCATTTGTAGCTTTCACTTCCAGGTGGTCTTAAAATCCTGGTCACTTGGGCCCCTTAGAATAGCTGGGCAAGGCTGCTTGAAGGTAGAGGAACAGCATGCTCAGAGCTTTATTCTAAGCTGATTTCTCACAGAAGGGGAAATATGAGACACTTCGGGGTCACAACAACTCCTCTGCGGAGCAAAGCTGTTCCCAGTTAAAGAGATGGTCAATACCTCTTTCTCCCCTTGTCATTTATTAGAAGCTGCAGCTATTCAGCATCTCTTTAATCTACTCTATTCAGCCCAGAAACACTGGAGAGGAAGACAGCTACATCTCACTTGTGAAGCTCTGCAGCAGAGGGGGCAAGGAGCCTCATAAGGACAAAATCTAGTGCCTATGCATTTAACTCAAACGGCCCTCATTAGGCAGCGTTGATATGAACAAATGTAGGTAGGCTTCTCCTGCATCTTCTACGAAAAATATCCCCTAGGCAAAGCCTGAAATTTGTATAATTACACCAGTGAGAAACCTACTGTATTCATAGTCTCTTAATCCCCAAAGGCTCTGACAGTTCAGCCCTCTAATAAAATATTGCTTCATTTTTACTGCTAATGCAGAGAATGACTGAGGCCCCTCTTTGCAAAGCTTCAGACAACTGGAGCTGGAAAAAGAAAACTAGAACTAACAAAACTTTTGCTGTGCACAAATGGGAGCAGTCTGTGCCTGTGAGCAAAAAATACTGAGTATCCAACACTTTAATTTGCCAGATGCCTTAAATTCAGACACTTGTTAACAATGATAAAGCTAGTGCAACTTCAAAAGTGAAAAAAAGTTTCAGTCCCTGCCCTTCCCCTGGGGCCTCCCACCTCCGCCCCACACCCTGTGGCAGGACTCACCAGTCCCTCTGGGCTCCAAGAGCGTCACTCTCTTCCATTTGCATGGAGGAAGTTACAGGGTAGTTTACCATGAGAGAAATATTGCATCAAGCAGGAATGCATACAAAGTACTGCAAAAACACCACCTGGACTCACTAGTCGAGGTATTTACTTCTGGCAATCTACTTTCTGTTTCAGGACTGGCAGTTTCAGCATTGAAACATACAAATTTCAGCTAGAATGTGAGATTCCCAGAACTTCAGATATGCAACTGCAGTACATCACCAGTATCCTCTTGGTCATCTGATTTTCGGACTTTTTTTTTTCCTTTTTGCCCAAACTCTAATCTAACGCTAAGTAAGGACTAAATCACCTCAGCCAGACCAACAGTGACTTTGACTGCAAGAATATCAAACACAGCATGGCCAGCAGGTTGAGGGAGGTGATCTTTAAATGTCCCTTCCAACCCAGACCGTACTAGGATTCTATCATTAATATGCTGGTACATATATCCATGGCTACTAAGCAGCATCTGTCACAGATTTCAAGGAGTACTTGAAACTGCAGTTCAGTTTCACTGCCAGTTTTCACGGTAACAAGGAAGTATTTTCATTCAAGAAAGGTAACAAGGGTTAAGGGCATATTCACAGCTATTTATAGATTAATAATATGGACATAATCACCTCTCCCACCATCTTCTTCAGAGAGAAAGCACACCCTACCATTTCTCCCATGATACACAGTCAGGCCGTCTTACTGCACATTAAGTTTAGGGAAGGTAACCATCCTCACCAGTCCTTCTAAACACTTAATGGTTCTGCTTCCTCAGTGTTCATGTCTCATTACTGGATCCCACAATATTATCTCACCAACTCCTTAGCTGCTCCTTCTGGAGACCTATGCTGCTGTTCCTCCTGCCACCCCACTTCAGAGGGGCCTCAGACTGCAGATCACCAGGAAGCCAAGAGAGCCCAACTACCTCTGCCCTCCTTACCTGCGGTTTGGGTTCATACTGTTGCTGAAGCATCTCTGCCACTTTGTTTTCAAAGGCACAGAGCTGTGTGTAAACTTGGTGCAGAAAGGCCTCACGCTTTGTCTCATCCAGCTGACAGCCCTGGAATAGTACCTGGCCCAAGGACACACACATCAGTCATCAAGTTAAGATTTTACAGCACCAGCCCCAAGATGGTACGCAGGAACACAGTTGTGCACAGTGGAGTTCAAACACGTCCCTGACAAAGCGCAGGTACAGCACAGGCCACTTCTCGCTGTCCCTGCTCAGAGACAACTGCCTGTGAGCAGTGGTGTCTCAGCATCTGCTGTGCACCCCACCACAGATGCTTACATCACACTTTGGGAAATCTCCTTCTTGGGCAAGAAACTTCTACTTCATTTGACTTTCTCCAGGAAAAAGTGATGTGGGATCATTATTAGAAAACATTAACTGTAGTCTGACACTTCTAAGGAAGGTCTGTTTGTCCTAATCTATCTCACCTGTAGACTGATCAAATTATCTTCCCGGAGGAACAGAAAATTGAAATAAAGAAATGAAACAACTAGAGGGGACATTACAAAAGAGGCTGAGTGATGTGACAGAGTAAGCCTGCCACCACAGAAACTCCCCAGGGTGACAGGCATGACACCTGTGTTTACAGACGTCACCCTGGTACAGGCAATCCCCGTCCACAACCAGGAGGCAAAGAAGATACAACATGCAGACAAAGACCTCAGCAGATTGGTGGGATGCTGCATGTTATCCACATCCCTTCAGCCTCATATGGGCAAGACCTCATAGTAATATCGGAGGAACAAATGATTACCACAGAGAGTCTTTCCTGGATGAGTGATACACACATATGCCTCTTCTTCCATAAAAGAAATATAATTATCCAGTTGTACCCAGAGATCACAGTTTGTGATCTCATAAACAAAGCAGGAATTTAGAGAGATCCAAAGAAGAAAAATGTAGCAACTTCAGAGTGCTCAATATAGTGCACAGCACCATGGTGTCTGCAGGATTGCTGGACAAGATGACACACAAAACATCAATGGCAAATGGAGAAATTCCTGCTACACTTACTCCAGTAGCACTTCAGAACAGACCAAAGTGATGGTCACGCTTCTCAGGTATAATACAAACCCTGGCGGAAGGCTTGGGCTGGGAGGGCTGGGGAAGGGGAGCGAGGGAAAAGGCTCCTCCTGTTACCATGCACTTTCCCTGGTATTAGCAAAGGGATGAAATACACCACCAGAAACATGTAAGTTACGTGGAAATACTGTAAGGTGGAAGAGATCAAGGATGAACTTCAAAAACCACGCTGGCCCCATAAACCATACTTGAATTTATTAAACAGACCTGCCCTGACACAACTAAAATCTCACTGATAAATCTCAGTACTGGGGCTGGCTGGTCCCTCCAGCAAGAAGCAGCATATTCAAACCAGTGCAAAAAAACCAAGTTCATAGGAAGAGGCAATTATCTTTGAATTAACCACTGCTACGGAGCTGGAACAGGCAGATGAGCTTTTGGTCATACAAGCTCTGCTTGAATGCTTCAAGCTAATTAAAACAGGCAAAAAGAATTAATCAACAGAAACTAAAAACAAAAACAACCCCCAAACAACAAAACAAGAATAACAACAACAAGCACATATTTGACATGAGGCAAGTATTCCCTGCAGCCCAATTCTAGGATCGTGCCTGAGGGCAGCATTCTCCAGAGAAACCTCTGCTTCCTGCCCAGAAAGGAGAAGTTGCTTGCATACACTTCTGCATCACACCAGGCCACGTGTTTCAGTGAGACAAGCCTGCAGCATCACAGGTAACAGAGCCCAGCTGCCCCCTGTCCCCGCTTTCCTCGTGCTCACAGGACACCTGCAAAGCACAGCAAGCATCTCACACCATGCCACAGAGAGCCTGAACTTTACCTGGTGGGACTGCAGGCCAATGATGGAGGAATACACCTGGATGGTGACAAAGATCTCTGGCTGGTAGATAATGTCTGAACCAGGGATACGAAAGGGTCTTAACAATCCCACCAAGCATCGGGAAAGGGCGTGAAACACTTCATCAAAAATTATCTCCCCCGTTGAGTCATCCTACAGAAACAGAGATAGGGAACAGCTTTTTCACCTTCTAGGACCTTCAGTCTCTTTGCTGGTTGTCCCACCGTGCAGAGCCAACAGCAAACATCCTTCTGCAACGGCAGCTGGATTAAAGTGACAACTCTTGTTAACAGAAGTCATATACTGAGCATCCAACTGAGAAATAGGATTTGTCATTTAGTTCCCAGACAGGGGCACAGCACGGCTCCCTCCCAGGGAAAGCAAGACTTCTGCAAAAGTTAAGACTGACACTGAGAGCAATAAGCCTTTCCTCAGCAAACATAAATGGGCTTCTCTTTCAATGCAGAACACCCCAGAGAGGCAGTTTCTGCTCTTACCACAATCCCCGTGGAAGGGCTCAGATCGAGCTCAATCACAAATCGGTACTGGCGGGCCAGGAAGGTGACCCGTGTAGAGGGCACGAGGAGGTAGGGCCTGGGCTGGACCGGCTCGTCTGGCTGCCACCCGTTAGGCAGGATGCTGAGAACATCAAGCTCATTTTCTGACTTCACCTGCCAGAACATGCAAACGGTACATGAGAGAACATCAAGCCACACCAAAGGAAGAGCCAGAGAAAGGAATAGGGCTTAAATGTTCTGAAGGGTGCAGGTGCTGCCGGGTGGTGCAGCAGCAGCCGCGGTGACACCATCCAGCCCTGAGCACCAACTCACCAGCTCGGGCTCGGGTACGGCCCGGATCACCTGGTGCAGGCGGCTGAGGACCCAAGCGAGCCGCACGTTGCGGGAGATGCGATAGTCCTTCTTCATCAGGAGGAACACGTGCCCTGCCTCCTCCACCTGCGGCGGGAGCACAGCGGCCCAGGTCACCCCCGGAGCAGCCCCCCACAGCGCCCCCGCCGCCGCTCACCCCGGGCTGCTCCGGCCCCGCACTGCCGTTCCCACTGCCGCGCCCCATGGCACCGGTGTCCCCTGCGCCCGCCTCTCGCCCCGGCCTGGCCCCGCTCCCCGGCCCGCTCCCACCTCCCCGTCGGGCCGCTCGGCCGCCGCCATGTCTGCGCGACCCCGCCCCGGAAGCGCCGCTCTCCCGGGACAACG
>VYZQ01066832.1:0-14298 GCA_013400655.1 Mystacornis crossleyi | reverse complement strand
CACAGGGACAAAGACCAGGAGCTATGGAGGGTACCGGGGTTTTATATGGGGGTGGGGAGAGGGTTAGGGCCAATGGTCTAAGGGTGCGGGGGCGGCACACAGGCAGGACTAGGGTAAGGGAAACAATAGGGATACCGCCGGGGCGGGACCAAGGAATGAGGCCCAATAGGGAAGCGGGGAAGGGAGAACATTCCAGGGTACCGACATACAGGGTATAAAGGGGCAAGGAGGACAGCAAGTCAATCAGGGAAACAGAAGTGGGGCACTCTGGCATGATATAGCCTAGAAGCCCATCATGCCAACCTGGGGGAGGATTTCTGCCCTTAGGGATGGCCCCTCTAATGGGCCCTTCTTGTCCCTTATCTTGTGGATGTCCACACTGCTGCCGTGAGAGTACAGTGGGGTTTCATTCATCCTCTTGAGGGCTTCTTGGATAAGCACAGGCAGCGGGCCAGGGGAATTGCTGTGGGTGCATATGCCTGGCACCCCTGCAGTAAAACACTGGCTACCAGCCCAGCTTGTAACACGGGCAGTAGTTAACTCCCTTGCACAAACACAGTGCACACCAACAGTTGTAGGCACATTTCTTAATTGGACAGGAACTGACTAGTCCCGTCACAAGGTGAAGGAGAGTGCTTTTATCTCTAGGTGGAACAGCAAGGAGCAATCTGTTACATAAATCCACTCCATGGACTGGGGATCAAATTTTAATAAGGCTGATTCAGCTGTTTATTCTAAGGTGGTTAAAGTAAAATGAAGTCCTGTCAGTGATTACCGACTTGTCAGAGTGCAAATAAAATAGAATAATATTGTGTTCTCATGAACATGAAAGGTGCCTGATAATCTGTCCATGAAGCTTGCACTGGGCCAGTGTATTTGAACAGAGCAACAACAAACCCAGTAGCAAGCGTGCCAACAGCCTGAGTCACTCTATCTGCTTTCTCAATCAGTATTCCCTTTCTATTATTTGATTGCTTTGTTCCACCCTCCTCATGGATCATTACTGTACCGTTCTCAACTTACACGAGCAGTTCCTTAGGGCTGGGACTTTAATTATATTTTGCGCAATACTGTAGTAGGAGTAAGTTTGAGTAGGTTAGAGTTTAGAGGGTTTTTGCAAGAGTCAAGGACATACCTTGGTGTCTTTGGCAACAGATCTTCAGTCCTGACACTTTGTCTGTCACCATCCTCCCTCACCCGGAAGGGGATGTCAGTGGGAAAGATTTCTTAAGCAATGTAATCCCAGCAAAAGGCAGGAGGTGAGGGGTGTGTGTGGGTATGACACCAGTCTGTGTCATGGCAGGGCCTCCCGCAGCCCGTGGGGCACAAGGCCAGTCGGAGCTGCCTGTGTCCTTGGCACTGGAAGTGTTGTGTGGGCAGGAAGAAAGTAAAGAATGAGGTGAAGGGCACAAACTGGAGTCTGTAGTCCATGGGCCTGTTACTCATTTTGCAAAGACTGTTTTGGATGAATATGTCGCAGCACCCGCAGCTGCTGTCAGAAAAGCCTGAGGGAATGCTAATCTTTGAGCTGAGTTCGCTTAAGTGGCTTTCAAAGGTGGCATGAGCTAACTTTATGATTTTGCCTGATGTGGTGAAAAGCAGATGCAAGTGAAGATGTCTTCACTACGCTCATCTAGATCTTTAACAGGACAGCTGGCCAAGCCTTTTTCTCAGGCACAAGTCTCTTGCCTAAGTAGTCTGACCCAAGGGAAAAGGGTCAGTGTGAAATGATAGGATTTTTATCTCTAATATCTGCTTCCTCTGAAAAGGAGTCTGTCTGTAGGACAGATTGGATTATGGATGCATGGGTGTGGATTCACGCCTCTGTCCTCCTCCCTTGTCTGTCTTACCTTTTTTTAGAGAGAGGAGAAGCAGCTGGAGCTGACCCTGGAGGCGCTCATCAGTCAGGTGGCCGACCTGAAGAACTCCTTGGTGAGTTTTATCTACAAGCTGGAGAACGAGTATGACCGACTCACATGGTAAGGCATCTCACTGTTGATCACTGCCAAAATTCTTGCTCGTAGGATTAATCAAAAAACATTAGCTTCTTGTCAGTAGGTTTAAATTTTCTTTTCACATTTGTGCTAGAGGAACCACTACACATCATCTACCAGAAAACCAGTTGAAATACATTTGCTTCATGCTGTAGAGTAATAAGAGTCATGCCTAACACCTTTTAATCCAGACATTTTATGGGAACAAGACTTGCATCTGCAGTGAGTGGATGTTCTCAGATTGAAGCACCTTAGAGACCCACATACACTATAAGATGAACAATAGTTCTTTCTACATTTCTTGACCTTTTCCAACTTTTTATGGCTCTGATATAAACGGAGCTTTTGTGTTTTGCTAGTTTTGCTTTACCACGCAGTTAGAGACTTGAAAGATGGCATTCTCTTCCTGGAGAATGTGGAACGTAAATATGTTATAGCTGCAGCTTAATAAACTGTATGGTATCTTAGTGTCTGCCACCTCAGCAAAGCTTCAGAGACAAGTTAACATTTATAGTTAATGTTGCAGAAGGGAGAACTGATGAATCCCGCACAGAGACCAAGCTGAAGAGGACCTCCTTGAAGATGTTATCAGTTATTTAGATTCGTTATTTCTTAGTCTGGATAGCCAAGCTATAAATATTTTCTCTCCTGGCTGTAATGCTTCAGGATGAAATTATTTCTTAAGACCTTGCTCTAGAATTTCACTGGGAGAGTTAGTGATAAGGAAAGAATTGCTTCTGTGTATGTTACTGAAATCCCAAACAACTGCCACTTTCAGTGGTATTGCTTGTAATATACCTGAGGTATTTGATGCATTTGAGCCGTTTCCAGTAAGGACTGGGATTTGTCCACAGCTGCATACTCAGCACTAGATTTTACTGCTTACTGTCTGAAGTAGCTGATTTAAGGACTAATAATGTTATTTCCTCACTCCTCACCCATTTGAGTGAAGAAGAAAGAAGAGCCTTTTGTGGCATCCCCTTTCCATGTTCTATCTTCTTTATTTGCTTTTCCAGGCCTTCAGTTCTGGACAGCTTTGCATTGCTCTCGGGACAGCTGAACACCTTGAATAAAGTGCTAAAGCATGAGAAGACCCCGCTGTTGCGAAACCAGGTGATCATCCCGCTAGTGCTGTCTCCAGACCGAGATGAGGAGATCATGGTAAGACGTGTCCCTTGAGTATCAGAAAGTGCTTGAGTGCCTGAGTATTCAGGTTGTCATTCATTTGTGCTGGGCATTCCTCAGCTCTGGGTGTAAAGGAAGGAAAGGCAACAAGTACTTCTGTGTGAGAGCTGCTTTGCTGTGGGGTTTTCACCTACAAACAGTTGCACTGGATACACTTTACAGAAGGTGTTCCTGTTCATAAATATGTTGCTGCAACTAAACAGGCACAGTGCAAATTCCTAGACAAGTTGTTGAAACTTCCTAATGCTCCACAGATAAGGTTTCCCCACTAGCCTTGTTCAGCACCATGGCCTGTGCCCTGGTCTGGAGCTGCCTGAGTGCTGGGCTGGAGGAAGAGGCTCTGAGTGAGGCTTGTCCCACTGTTGCAGCGGCAGACAGAGGGACGTGTGCCAGTGTTCAGCCATGAAGTAGTGCCCGACCATCTTCGAACTAAGCCCGACCCTGAGGTGGAGGAGCAGGAGAAGCAGCTGATCACAGATGCAGCTCGAATTAGCCCTGATGTGGCACAGGTAGGTAAAGAAGAGTTTGATACTTCTGCCTCTAATCCCTAGGGCACAAGATGCCCTTTATCTGCTTCCTGCACCCTTCCATTTGACAGTTTTCTTTTTTTTTTGCTGTGTACTTTCCTGTGTGAGATTCCTCCAGCTGACCCTAGGTGAGGTTTGGTTTCCTCCACAGTTTCACGAGGGTATCCAGGTCTCTGGCTGCTTGCAGGAGGTGCCATCCAACCGGTCAGAGATGAAGGCTATCCCATCCCCACAATGCCCTCCTGCATGCATTAGCACCGGGCGCTCTCAGCTCAGCTACCAAAATGCTTATGTTTGGTTACACAGATCCTGGGAAGAGAAAGCTTGTTCATTTACCTTGCTGATTTGTACTGAGTTGTAAGTATCCTGGCAGTTTCTGACAGTTTTCATTTTGCAGAAACAGATCCAAAGTCTGAACAAAATGTGCTCAAATTTGCTGGAGAAAATCAGTAAGGAGGAGCGTGAATCTGAAAGCGGAGGTATGTCACTGAGGTGGGAGTGCGGTACAGAGTGGAAGCAGCAGGCTTGAGAGAGTAGAGGCAAAATAGGTATGCTGGGGAGCCTGCAGTATGGGAAATGCAGCTGGGCAGCATAAACGAAAACATTCCAGAAGATGCAACATTGGGCTGTCCTGAGGCACCCTAATTTGAGAAGGGAGCCTGTGGGTGCAATGTGCCTTCCTTGTGTGATCGACACATGGTGAGAAGGTCATTCTAACCCTTTGACATAACCCCCTTTGAGGAGGTGATAAGTATCTGCCAAGAAAACTTCCCAGTCAAGATTAATTAATGAAAATAGCTGTGAGAATGCAGCAGCAGTGAATTAAGAAACCCTTTAGCTATGTTCTGAAGGAGACTACGTGTTGGCAGGCTCTTGTGTGATCCTGTCTAGATAATGGGTGCTTCAGGCTCATGGCCAACCTTTTCTGGTAGTGGTGTTCACTGTTCCCGGGCATGCCACACACAACTCTTGAAGGCAGTGGCATTGTTTTTATTGTCATCTTAGACACAGGACCTGAGCACAGGTTCTGTCTAGTATCTGGGATTAACAGCGTAAGTGGGCACATGTGTGGCAAAAAAACTTGCAGACACCGTGTTGCTCATGAGCCTCCAAAAGGGCGTGTTGCTATTGATTACCTAAATCACAGTGCTTGTTACCTGCCATAGGATTCAGCATGGAATAGCCTTTAGTGGGAACTTCTCGTGGGCATGGAGGAGTTAGCTCACTCTATCCTCCTTCCATGCGCAGATTAGCGCTGCTGTCAGTGTAAAAGCTCTTGGATTACCAGTGTCCCTGGATTTTGCAGTTTCTCTGACCTTGCTGAGACTCTTGCAGGACAGCTTGTAAGAAACTCATCTCTACTGCATGCACTAAAGTAGCTGAAAAGTAAATTCAGGACCAGTTATACTACTTTTTAGACCTGATGGCCAACTCTAAAAATAACTTCCAAAATAACTTCTTTTTTTTACAGGTTTACGACAGAATAAGCAGACCTTCAACCCTGCAGATACCAACGCACTGGTAGCAGCTGTGGCCTTTGGGAAAGGGCTGTCAAACCGGAGACCCCCAGGCTCTGGGGCATCTGTCCAGTCGGGCCAGCCAGGAGCTGGTGCCATCATTGCAGGTGCTTCAGGCATGCAGCAGGTCCCAATGACAGGTGCACCAGCTCAGCAGCAGCCAATGCTGGCAGGAGTGCAGATGGCACCAGCAGGACAGCCAGGTAAAAAAGTTCCATATCTGAGATCAATTGAAATCCAGGGAGCAAGAAAGACAAATGCAGATGTAGAGATTCTTCCCCAGTCACCTTTTAGACGTAACTAAGTACGAGGTTCCTTTCTGGCCTTAATAACATGAGTCAGGTTTTAATAGTGTAGTAAAACCTGTTTAAAATTGTCTCAGAGGTTGAGGTGGATCCGAGCCAACCAGCTTCAGCTTCTTAACTCTCACTGCAATACTATTTTAATAATAGACTTAGTGAATGTAGGAATCAGTATGGAGGGAGATCACAGTGTAGTTTTGCAGGGATCTATACTGGGGGTTTTCCTGTGAAATTTAAGTTGTGGGTAGGCAGTAAAGTGGAAAAGTTTGATGATAATGAGTTATTTAAGGTAAGATAAAACCAAAAGTATTTTGTAAAAATTTAGAAGGTTTTCTTATACAAAATGACTTTGCTTAATAGCAGCAGATGACATTTGTATTGAATATAGTGAAATACATAGACATAGAAATCTGACTGTACACATCCAGTACCTGGACTCTAACCTAGTTACTTGTATTTGTGAAATACATCTATGATATAAGAGTTCTGTAGAGACAATAATTGGGTGTTCAATTGGGGCAGAAATGCAAACTAAATACTAGGAATTGCTAAAAAAGGAACATAGAAACAGAGGATATCTTTAGGCCATTCTGTTAATCCATTGGGCACCCACACCTGCAATATTATGGGCGGTTCTGATACCTCCTCTGCTATTGGACATAGCTTTGGGCTAGGGAGAAGAAAGTAGAAACCTATAAAATCCCAAATTATATACAACAGGCAGATGAGGAGTGATTGTCCATTGTCTCCCATGACGCAGAAGGATTGGTGAAAGTGCACCAATCAAAATGTGGGCTTGTAGATTTGGAACAAAAGGGTGATACTTTTCTGAATACGAAATAATTACACTGTAGAGCACGTTGCCGAGTGTGTGATAGGTAGATAAGGTTTATGTGAGATGGAAAAATAAGTAAGTACATAGATTTCTGGATGAAAAATCAGTTGACAGCTAGTCCTGAGGATATCAACTCTGATTCCATGACCCTGAGCCACAGTATGTTAGAAGCAGAAGAGGTATTCTGCAGGGATACCACTGCAGGCTTGCCCTATTCTGGTATTCCTCCTTAAAAATCCTCTGCCGTCAGGAATGGGTTTGGCCTGGGGAACCTACAGGCTTACCCTGTACTGTCAGAATGTTTATGTTAATTGTGATTTAGGATATCGGATATCCTAATTGGTGTTTTCTTGCCTGTATATAATGACTGTTGTTCAGATATGCACTTGAGCAACAGTATTAATCCTAAATTAAATATGTATTTATGTAAGAGTTAGAAAGTCGCTTCCACTGTAATTTGGTAACAGAGAAGACCTCCCTGATTCCCAGTGATTCCTGCTGAATACCTGGAGACACTGTATCCAGGGTGGGAAGGCAGTCACTTCTGTGGGCCAAGCAGAGTGCACTGGTAACGAGAGCACTTGGCCAGCCTGTGTGATGGGGAAAGTACCTCTTGATAAGAGCAGCTACAGTGGGTTTTATCAGAGGTCAGTCTCACTATTCTGCTTTTGATAGTACCCGTATCTGAGGCTGAAAGAATACAAGAACAAAGTATATCTTGACCACAGTTGTTTTTTAGGGATTTTAAGCCAGAGTTTGGTTTGATACCATTGGGTACAGTAGGCATTAATTTCTGCAGTTCCCGTTTGAATTACAGTTATGACTTCTACAACACCTATGGCAATATATCCCACAGCTTTATCACATTTTGCTTAAAATTCTTTATATGTATAAATATTTTGCTTGACAATTTTATTGCATTTTTCTTTTTTACCCATGTTGTGAGAAATGGTGAATAATCCTCAGTTACCTTCTCTGTACTGGTTTTCATGTTTTGGAAATCTGTCATGTCTCCTTCCTTTGTCCATTTTTAGGTGTTTTTCCCTTAGCTAACAAGTCCTGTTCTCTTTGATATGACTGTGTGGAAATTACAACTTGGACCATCCTTGTCACTCTTACCTGTGCTTTTCCTGGTTGTTCTTAAGACTGGGAACACCACAACCACTCACAGTGTCTCAGATGTGGGTGAACCATACAGTCCTGTTCACTGTTGCTTTTGGAGTAATATCTAACAGTATTTGTCTCCTGATTGTTAGTGATATCTATCAGTTACCTGCCCATTCATTGCTGGCAATGACCCACTTGGGATATGTTTGAGAAAGTTTAACAATCTTTATCGTTTTAGGCATTTGCTTATCAAATCTTTTCTTGTCCTGCTGCACTATAATTTTAACTTCCGGAAGTTATCCTTTTTTTCTGCTTCTATTTGAAAACACTGAAGGAGTGTTTTTTCAATATCCCTCTGTGCTGTTCTTTAATCACTGTTTATTTTTCAGATCATCTTAGTTTTGTCTAGCACTCTGCATTTACTGTAAGCTGCTAGTAAGATGTCTTTGAACACACTCTCATGTGAGATTGGTATCAGCAGAGAGTAATAATGCCCAAGAGGTGGATGTGGTTACAAGAAATTAAGAAATCTGAGAGAGGCTTAGTAAGTTAAATATACAGCTTGACTGTAAATAATGCTACAGAGAAGAGGATACAGACTCTGAAATGGAAGTGGACACAGTCTGGGTTCTTCTGTGTGTGCTGCTGCCAGCAACTTCTACAAGACTAAATCCGACACTCCTGTAGGAGCCTCCTGACAAAGAGAAAGGCTTGCTTAGGATGAAAAAAGAATAGAATTGGAGGGGATAGTGGGGGGACACAGGAATTATCAAGGAGATTTGTCAGCAGGAAAGATGCCAATTTGTAGAAGAGTTTGATTGTGTAGGTCAGAAGCTGGAAGATGCTGTAGCAAATGAGCCTGGAGTGGAACTGGAAAAGCCCAGAAAGGCTTGTTGTGAGTCTTGCATGCTCCTGAGCAAATGTCTTCTCATATTGCTGATTTTGCACTGCTTTTTTCTTTTTTCTGTCTCCAGGAAAAATGCCAAGTGGCATAAAAACAAATATAAAATCTGCCTCAATGCATCCTTATCAGAGATGAGCTGAGATGAACCAGACCCAGGGAACAGCAACATTTGTTATTGCTGCAGGCACCCCACCTGGATTCCTTCTAGGACTTCAAGTCCCTTCACATGTCCACACACCGTATCCAGGAAGACAGGGGTTGTAAGGCCCTTCCTTGGGTTTTATTTAGTGCTGGGTGGCTTATGTGGAGCTGCTGGTGGGCATGCCTCCTGGACACAAGTACTTCTCTGTTCAGCCAGAACAGAGGACTTTGCTTCTGGTATTGATGCCATCTTCTCCAGGTCTGGCCTGGAGGATTACTACCCTTTCCTGATACAGAACCTGAAGAGCTGCATGGAGCTCCTTGTTTCTGCTTCTTCACTTGGTATGTTCTTTGTTTACTCCCTCTTGGTTAATAAAGACCTTGTTATGCCCACTGTGAGACACTGGTGTTCTTCTCTCAGATCATAAGGGCTTATTTGCCTTTGGGTAAGGCTACAGAGCAGCTCCAATCTAAACCACACTGAAAACGTTGGAGGCCAAGTGCTGGAGCTGCAGGTTTATGCATAAAGGGGTGTTTTCGAGTGAGTCAGCAGGGTACAAACATAAGCAGCAAACATCTTGTGCATTAAAAACCAATTATGGCTATTCCCCAGAAAGCAGAATACTGGGAAGAACTATTTCAAGGCGCACAGCAAGAAGGCAGCACGTGAGGAACAGAAGTGCAGAGCTTTTGTATTCTGATGCTGCAGCAAATCCCAGCTGAATCTGATTTCACTTACATGCTTCTCTGCTTCTGTGTTTTCTATAAAGTTTCTTAGCTGCTTCGGGATTAATTTATCACTTCAGAAAGGTATTTCAACGTGCTCAAGACTGTGACACTTCTGGATGGGCCAGGTTGTGAAGTCTGGCACATTCCTCTTTGGAACTGGTCACTATGAAGCCATCCCTGTTCTACTTTCTGCCCTTGAGCTGTAACATATAATCTGCCTAATGAGAGATTCCCGTGAGACGAAAGGGTGGGGGCACATGCCCAGTAAGCCTGTCAGTACATACAGCACCATCCTAAAGGACGAACGTCCTGCCTCTGGTTGCTCTTGCATGGACTTCCTTTTGACTTGTGTTGAAAGCCAGCACTGTGTTTTACTCAATAGCATCTGTCAGCAATCTTTGGGTGAGGAAATCTCCACTCAGCAGATACAGCCTGCAGCTGCTCCTGCACTGCTTGCCTGTGAGCTAATCAGATCCAGCTTACTGGTGGAGGCTGTGAGCTGTTCTCCCAAAACAAAACCATCCAAAAAGCTATGACTAGGGCAGTTATTGACTCATTTTGATGTGCTGGCCCTTGAAAAGCACTGAGCTGGGAAGTAGAAAGTTGAGCTGGAAGCACAAACAGCTTATACAATAGCAAAGCTGCTCCACTACAAATGAGTCCAGTGACGTGTCTGCAGTGGCACCATCCCAGCCAGACTGGTGGAATTGCTTTTTGCTCCTAATGAATGTGGAGGTCCTGGCTCTCTCACAAGCCACTGACTGCAGCCGGGAACTGGTGTGGAGGCAGTGGAGGTATGTTACTGGTTTCAGTGTGAGAGGTTTGTGCAAAAACAAGCCTGACAGCCAGGGAGTTGGAGCCTGCAGGGCTATTCCCTGTGATGTGCTGAGAACCACGGAACAGCTGTTCCCTGCTCTGTCTCGTGTCCGTGCTTTGGTTGGAAAGGAAGGCAGAATATTGTATGTGTCAGATCCTTGGCACTCATCATTCATGGAGCCTCAGCTCTAGGATGCTGCTTCACTTCACCCCCTGGACTGCCTTCCTTATAAAGCTAAAATGCCTCAGTGCTGGAGCTCAGGGCCAGCAGCTGGCTGGAGTCATTCGGGCAGCCTGGGACAGAGGCAGGGCATAGCTGCCTGCTACCCATGCTAACCTGGGCAAAACGCCTCCCAAAAACGCCTCCAGTGGGGCAGGCCAGACCTTTCACACACTTGGACTGGAGGAAGGGAAACAGGCAGGGTTTTTTTCCGTAGATTATAAAGCAGGGAGGCTGGCCAGGCTCGCCGGCGTAACTTCCTGCATGACACAGGCTGCCGTGAATTAGTTCTTGTGTAAATTAGAGCACTGTTCTTAGGAAAACAGTTGATCTTAAACTGATGTGTCTCTGCTACAGTGGCTGGTAGGTTGTTCTAAAAATTATTTTTCTTGTTGCACCTTAGATTGAAGCTGCATTTCTATAATTCCCTTAAGGTCAATCAATCTTCTCCAGAAGGGACTGCGCCTCTGAGTTGTTAGTACCAGAGGAGTCAGATGTTATGATCAAGCTTTCCTAATCCTTTTTTATGACAGACTGAACTGATGAAAGTCCCTTTTGCTTTAAGGCATATTTTCCATTTCTTGACTCACATCCAAATCTCCTTATGCATCTGTGTCCTTTGGGACACTGGACCAGGACACACTATTCTAATTGTGGGAATGGGAATTTCAGATGTAGAGTGACTTTAACCTCTTATCTGGCTGCTGCCAGTGCTTGAATGTTTAAACAGGGAGCAGGAACAAGCTCATACCATAAAATCACTGTGGAATTCATGGTCCGCTGCTTGTCACTGTGGTCTGCAAGTCCAACAGGAATTCACCATTCCTGGTACACTGTGTCAGAATAAAAGTACAACCCTGCTGGGTCAGGGCAAAGGCTCAGGCTGTGTCTTGCTGTGGCAGGGGCCAAGTGGGTGATTGGGAAGCATACTCTTCCTGTGAGCATGGGATGTGCTGCCATTCTGAACCCTTGTGGTTTTTTCCCCTGCTTTATCCAATCCCTTTTGAAATCATCTCTTCCAAGACTGATAATTTTGGCAGGCAGGAGGCTCAGCCCTGGCATGGCAGGTGCTGCTGGGCTGTCTGGGCTCCAGTTTGGCTGCAGGAGAGTGGTGGAGAAGGGCACTGGTTCGTTCTGGCCCCCCAAGCCTCCCCTCAGTACCTGTCAGGCTCTGGTGCAGGCAGTGCTTTCTCTGCGTGGCCCCACTGCTCCAGGGATGCCAAGGGCTCCCAGGACAGCAGTACCCATCATGACTTCGTTTTTTTCTGGGTAACCTGCTTTACACTGTTTAGTACTCCCTGCTGCAAATACATGCTCAGTACCATCTCCACTGCTGCCTCGCACTTGGCCAGGTTGCCCATGTGCTTGTTCCTTGATCGCACACGCACCAGCTCTCTGAAACTTAAGAACATACAATGCCAAAAAAATTATCGTGTTAGTCTGACAGCCTTATTGTCTGTAATCCTTGTTGATTGGTATTTATGTTTCTCTGCTTTAAGTCTTTATCAATATGATCACATTTTTTGGTCATTATTTTGCATGTGATGTCTGTCAAATAGACACACCTGTTTACAGGGCCATCCTGTTTACTTTTTTAAAATGCTGGCATAACATCAGCTTGCTTGTTATCTGGAGCTTCTCCAGGTTTCCTTGTGTTACTGAATCTCAGCATTAATAGTTTGAATTTTTTAAAATGGATTTTATTTTTTTAGGTGCAGGATACCCAGACTGTTGAGTTTTCAACATTTGCCGTATGCAACTGTTGTTTAACATGCTCCTGAGTTACTGTTAGAGTGGAAAGTGTTTCACCCTTGTGACAGGAGTGCTTCATCTAGCTTCCTCCCAAATGCAGGAGAGAGATATTTATTGCCTTTCCTTCCTGCCCGGCTACCCACGCACAGGCCCCCTGTCCCCAGTCTGTATCACACAGGCAGCCATGCTGGGGGTTGTGCCTGCAGCCTGTCCTGCTGCTGCCCTGGGCCAGATCACCTCTGGGAGCCATGAAGCTCAGAGTGGTGCCACCACTTCCCTGCACCTCTCTGCATCCAGTGATCAGCATGACAAACACCTGCTGCTTGTTTGTTCTCTTGTCCTGTCCCCAAGCAGCAATATGCACACAGATGTCTTCTTTTGTTTAAACAAGCAAAACGTAACATTTTGTTTGTTTTTTTAACCTACGGATGTTTTAAGTGGGTGACATTAAGCCTTTATAGTGACAGTGAAGTACATGAGGTGTGAGGGAAGAAGCGACCAAAAAGATAGGGGGACAGAAGAGTGAGGGGAACCTCTTCAGTTCTCGACACTCCATACCACAGGCAAGGCAGGGGTTCGGTGTGGGCTTTGGGGTTGCTTTCCATCCTCCTGCTAGGGTAGGCTCTTTCTGCCAGAAACATCTGGGACCAAAGGAGAAGTCTTGTGGCTGGGTTGAGAGAGCCTGAGCACTTTTTTATGCTAAGAAGCAGCATAATGGGGTGAGTGCTGCCAAAGGGTGTTCAGCCAAGTTTTGCATCTGCGTTGTTTCCAAAGCAGCTTCACCTGCAGCTCACAGAGGAGAGACAAACACATGGAAACAGCAGAAAAGGTGCATCTTAACTGACCTCTGAAAAGCTGAGTGTCTGCTTGAAAGTCAAAGGCACAAACGAAGGGTAAATGGTCGAGTGGTGGAAACAGCTCCCCAGTCTGGGTCTGTGCTTTTCCCCAGGCTCCCTGCATGAGCGTGATGGCCCCAGGAGAGGCAGAGCCTGTCTGTGTGACAGCTGGTGCCTACAAATGAATACACAGGTGCTTTCGAAAAATCCCATGGATCTCCTCCTTCCACACAAGTGCAATAAATCTTCAACTATCTTAGACGTAAAGTGTTACCACTTTGTACCTCACAGAGATGCTGTAGTGGTAAAAGCTCATGCTCAAGAAATGGGATGTTTGAATGTCCTACCATAAAATATGCCATAAAAATAGTTCAAGCTGATGTGACTCCACAGTTTATTTATTGTCCCTATGATACTGCAGCTCTCTGGCAGCGTCCAGGAACACTGCCTTCGTGGAAACCTGCACTTAGAAATTAATAAAAACCTTCTGCAATTTCCTTAGGGGTAACCCTGTACATGAGACTACTGCAAAGCATGCTGGCTGGCTCCTATGAAGGAGAAGCCTTTGTCCCTTTTTTACTTAGTGTATGCTTTTTAAAGAAAGGAAATTACTGCATGTATTTTTCTGACTGAGATGCATATTTTCCCAAGTCAGGGGATCAAGAGCTGTAGTTCCTGCAGCAGCTATCTTATCACTGCTGCTCAGATTCTGTCACTGATTTACCTGCTTGTTGTAAGGCTTCTCCATTTGCTACCACCATGTCCAAGCAGTTTCTGCACTGAATTAGCAGTGGTGCTAAGTTCTGCCTGGTATGTCAGCTCCTTTCCTCTGAGTAAAGGCTGTGCCCCAGCGTACTTTTGCATTAAGTTTTTTATTTTCTGGCCATGCTTTGGTGCAAAGGCCATGCTTTGGGGCATTGCTGTCTATGGGCGTTCTTTCAAAGCTGCAGCATTTCCCAGGATGTTCCTCTTTTGAATGCAGACCTCCCCCCTCTCTGCCTGTTGCCTGGTGGCTTTGGTGGGACGTGTCTATCTCCCACTGCGATGTGCCCTTCTTGGACTCTGCCTGTCTTGGTGTGCAGCACAGAGGTGTGCTGCTCCCATGGGAATTTGGCTTTGAAAAGTGCAGGGGATGTTTACAAGCAGTTTATTTTTGGTACTGGCGCATACTGAAGTCGGGGTCCTGCTGTGTGATATGAGAGAGACTGCTCTTGGCTCAGCTCAGCTGCAGCAGCGTGGCAGGACTTCAAAGCACTGCCCTAAGAGCTCACGGCAGTAGCTAATGCAGGAATGGTTTGCATCCCCCTGAGAAACACATTCTGCATAAGTGGGGCTGGGGAGCCAATTTTGGCTGTTTTGTTTTTGTACATTTAGGTTCTCATGGGCATCATAGCAGCAGAAACGGTGTCAGTCATCATCATCATCACTGTCAT
>VYZQ01066831.1:0-10623 GCA_013400655.1 Mystacornis crossleyi | reverse complement strand
CCGCCGCCGCCGCGGCCGCCGCCTGCCGCGGGATGTCCTGGACGCCGGCGGAGACCAACGCGCTGATCGCCGTGTGGGGCAATGAGCGGCTGGTGGAGGCGCGGTACCAGCAGCTGGAGGGTGCGGGCACCGTGTTCGGCAGCAAAGCGCCCGGGCCCGCCATGTACGAGCGCGTCTCCCGCGCCCTGGCCGAGCTGGGCTACGAGCGCACCCCGTCCCAGTGCCGGGAGCGCATCAAGGTACCCTGGGGGGGCGGCGGCGCGGCCCGGGACGGGAGGGTGGGCCGGGGGTCCCCGTGCTCGGCCGCCCGCCCGCGAGTGGGTCAGCTCCCGGGGCGGTCTGCGGTCACCTCCGCGGAGAGGTGTTCTCCTGGGCGTTCTTTGGTGCTGGCTCTGGGGCACCGTGTCTCCAAAGCGGGAGCTCAGTCCCTTCAGGATCGGTCCTGAGCGTCCTTTGGCGCTGGCTGTGGGCATCCTCCTGGCTCAGCCTGTCCTTTGGCCCTGGGTTTGGGGGCACCGTGTCCCCAGGGCTTGGCCTTTCGGGGTCTCCACGCTGCAGGTTTCTGGAGCATTCTCTGGCCTTGGCACGGTTGTCCCTAGGACTGAGCCCAGCCTTTGCCCAGGGTGCAGGGTATCCCATTCCCTGGCTCAGCTGCCTGGCTCCCTGCGGTTCCCTGGGTTCCCCCAGCTGCCACGTCCTCGGGGTTCCTCCCTCGCACCCGTAGCCTCCAGAAGCACCTTTGGGATACGGGCTCTGTGTGCTGTGGGTTCAGTTCCTCTCGTGTGGGTCGGCTGTGGCAGCATCCCAGTTGTTTGTGTCTCCTCATGGAGACAGCCCCCGCAGGATCCTTCCCTTGGGTTTTCTCCTTTGGCCCCGAGGGTTGTGGGCGCCGTGGTTGACTCTGGGCCCTCACGTGTCCTCCAGCATCCTCTGGCTGCTCCCTGTAGCCCCCCTGGGAAAACAGGGCTCCCAGTTCCCCCAGTAACAACGGGTGGCACTGGTTGCTCTTGCACTCCTGGCTCTGTCCTTTGCTGTGGAGTTGTTTTGTAGAATCCCATGGCTTCCCTGGCTCGGCAGGAGCGTGCTGTGGCTTCACAGACCTCTTGAGTAATGGATAAACAGCCCCATGGGCTGTATTTTGCAGAGGGGTCTTTCCACTTCCATCATACCCTGGGAAGAAAGGGCTGGGTTTGGTGCCTGGTTCGGGAGCGGTCGCTCCGTGCATCCCGCTTTTACAGAGAGGAGATACTTGGATGGTGTGGAAATCACTGCGGGCTTGAGTTTGGAAATGTGGATGATGTCTGGGAGGGTGAATTACACGCTCTGATCTCCCTCTGGCTCTGATTTCTCCTTTCCTGACCCATTGGGCTCCGGCAGCCACTTCAAATGCTGGTGGAGTGAAAAACGAGCATGTTGTTATTGCTGGGGCTCAGGGGGCTGATTGTTTCTCCCTTCCTCTTCCCATCCCTTAAATAAACCTGTGCTAGCCCAGCTGGGCTGGAGCCGTCCAGGTGTGTACACCTGAGCTGCCTTGATTCTGCAAAATCCATGGATCAAGGGATGCTGCAGCACCAGGAATGCCTGGGAGTCAGTGAGGGATTTCCACTTTGATCCCCGTTGATTAGAACAGCCTGTCCTGGAAATAGATACTTAAAACAAACCCACTTCCTACAGAAGTTTTGGTTTCTCAATGTGTTCTCCTCACGTCTGTGTATTTGCTGCTCAGGGATCTTTTTCCCTTGAACAGAGCCAAATATTTTTAGAGAGGAACATTGCTGCACTGTGAACCCCCTTGGAGTCCCTCGTTCTCCTGGGGGCTTTCAAGGTGCTTGTGGCTTGAATCAGCTCTTCTGCAAACCTGTGGGCTTTGCCAGAGGCAGATGTGTGATGGAAAAGTTCCTTGAGGGGGTTTGGCTTTGTCCAGTGGTTTTGGGCTGTGATGGGAGTCAGTGCAGTGACTGTTGAGTCCCCCAGCCCCAATTTTGGCCGCAGTTTTGGGGGATGCTGGCAGGTTGTGAGGAGTTGGAACAGCCCCAAATTTTGGCTGTTTGGGTTTGGACAGTGCTGGTGGATGGAGTTGATTGCGGGAGCATTTTGGTGACTCCCAGCAGTGTGAGCTCCTTGCAGCTGAGGATTCTCCCACTTTCCCTTCAGAAGTGAAGCTTGAACGCATCTTTGCCCCTGAAATGTTCAAGCTTGGAAGAAACCACCCGTCAAACAGCAGTAAAAGAGCTCAAGGCTGGTTTTTATCACCAAGAGCAGCTCTTGACAGATGTGTTAGATGTTTCTAGATTGCAGTACCTCCGGGTGGGCTCTCCTTCAACACTGCAATGCCCAGTGAGGGCCTTCCTCAGCACAGTCATCTATAGGGGCAAAAATATGGCTTTTCCAAAGCCTTTGGGCTCTCAGTGGGTTTTGGCCTGGAGCTGCTGGAAATGAGTGCCTGCTGGAAGTTCTCCTGGTTGTCCAGAATTTACCTTGTTACAGGGATTATGGAGATGGTTGCGGGCTGTTGCCAACCCTAAAATCCCAGTTTTTGTCGGATTCCAGGCAGGATTGGCTGCTTGACTTTTCGATGCTCCACCACAAACAAAAGTCACTTCTGGATGTGGAGGGGTCACGAGTGGATTCCTCCCTGAGATGGAGCAGGACTGTCACGTGCTGTGGCAACAGGAGGAGGGCACAGGCGCTTCGGAGTCCTCCACGCTGAGAACAGGACTGGGGAGTTGGTGATGAGGGAGCACCTAGCTGCATTGTTCCATTTATTACCCCAAATGTTCTGTGTTTCCATGATTTTGTGGGATGCTTAATGCCCATCAGGGGACAGAAGCATGAGGCTTTGCTGCTGGATAGTAAATGGTGCTCCAAGCATTCCAGGTTCAGCTGGTTTTACAAATGAATTTTAGAGAAGGACACAGCACTGCTTTCCTTTGGAACACCTGCATTCCCTGGGCACGGCCAAATCCTGACTCTCAACAGCCAGTTGAGCTGGAAAGGAACAAATCAGCCTGTAAGCAGAGGGTTTTCCAGTTGGATGGCATGGATGCATTCCCTCTTAATTCAAACAGGGTGTGCAGAAAGGTCCCGGTGCAGATTTTTGCCCATCTCCCACCATCTGCATGTGCTTTTCTGCACATCAGCAGCTGGAACGAGGCCGCTGTCAGGTTGGAGCTGCTCTGGAAGGGTCTGTTTCAAATTTAGGGATTCACATGTAACCATTCCAGCAGCTTTTCCTTTGGAAGCAGACCGTGAGCCTGACTTGGTGACTCTGAGGTAGGTGGCTTGGGGAGCTCTGCGGCTGGGAGCTGCAGGAAGAGTGGAACATCTTGATTTCTGCCTGTTGCATTCCCAGAAAAGCTGTCCCGTGCTCCATAGCGTCCTCATCCCGACAAATCACGTTCTATCCTTAATCCGTGCCCGTTCAGTGACGCTCTCTATTCTTCTCATCCAGCCCTTTCCTATTCCCCATCTTCCTGAGCAAGGATTTAGCCTGGTCTGCCTATCCTGAAACTCGTCACCTTCCCACAGCAGCACATGGAGAGCGTTTTCATTTTCAGGTTTGACCTTAGAGCCGGGGTTTTTGGGCAGTTTGTGGAGTATTTGGCCAAACCAGGATCCTGTGCCCTGCACCGGGCGATGCTGTTTCAACCAGGCAGCAGGAGCTTTGCTGGGAATTTGAGCATGGGAACATGAGGCCTTGCCTTGTGCTGTGAAGGCCATACAGCTCGGAGATGGCAGGCCATAGGGCACGTGGAATATGTTCCATGGGTGTGCTGGAACTTCACTGTTCCATCCCCTTCCAGCCATCCCACGTGGCTGCAGTGACAGGGGATGTTCTGGCAAAGCCCAGGTGAGCTCGGGGGGGTTGCAGTGGGAGCTGTGCGAGTCAAGAGGTGTTTTCAGGCAATAAAGGCTTGTTTTGTTTTAAAGGAGTGTCCTTGAAATAATGGGCTCAGGTTGTTTCTTCAATACCAGATTTTAGGCCTTTTTTAAACCCATGGGAGAATTTCTGCTTCTCTTGCTTGCATCTCTATGGAAGGTGGAATCAAAGACTCGTCCTCCTGATGGCACAGTGCTCTCACAGTTGGGCTGAGAGAGCATTTCAGGGCTGGAAATGCTCTGGCTGCGGGTGCAGCTGGAGAGCCTTTCCCCAGCAGAGACAAATCCCTTCTTAGAAGCTGCTGTTAAAATGTAATTTCTTCAGCTACTGCAGAAATGCGAGTTCTGCTTTTATTCTGCCTTTCCCAGAGTCAGTGCCAACCCATTGATTCAAAGAGAAGCAGCTCCAACATCTTAACTCCTGAGTGTGGGAATTCCCAAGTGTCCCTGCCAGTCCCGTTCTGCTGCTGTGGGGCTTTCTGTCGGTAGCGACCTCCTGCTCCCCCCAGATGGGTGCCTGGAGGTTTGGGCTGGGTTGTGGTTGTCCACAAAACTAATTTGTTTTTCAGAAGGAAAATAAATACCTTGAAGATGCTGGTTCAGTGCTCAGAAAGAACACGGGCACAAAGCATAGCTGGGAGTGCCACAAACCCACATGAAAGGGGAAGGGATGGAAAATTACACCTGACTATCAGCTGTTGGCATTTCTTGCTTTAGGCAACACTAACGTGATGATGGCGGGGCTTGTTTGTAAGGGGGCTGTGGTTTCAGCTGCTTTGTGATGTAAACAATCTGTTTGTAAATCTTGCACGGAGTTGTTTTTTAAGGCAGGAAAAGCTGCTGCAACAAAGCTGTCTCGAAAGCAGTGCTTGCTGTGATCTAGCGTGAGCTGCTGGACGTTCCAGGATTTCAGCCAGAATTCCATCCTGGGGTCCAATAAGGTTTGGAGTGGCTGTCTTTGTAATTCAGAGATCTGAAATGATGGAGCATTGGTGCATTTCATAGCAGCCAGCCAACCATCCACTTCCACAGCAACTCTGATTTGAGCTGACAAGAAGGATGGAGAGGGACTTTCTACAAGGGCCTGGAGTGGCAGAGCAAGTGGGAATCTCTTCCCAGTGACGGGGCAGGGCTAGATTGGATATTAGGAAAAAATTCTTCCCTATGAGGGTGGTGAGGCCCTGGCACAGGGTGCCCAGAGCAGCTGTGGCTGCCCCATCCCTGGCAGTGTCCTGAGTCAGGCTGGACAGGGCTTGGAGCAGCCTGATGTAGTGGAAGGTGTCCCAGCCCATGGCAGGAGGGTTGGAATGAGATGAGCTTTAAGGTCGCTTCCAACGCAGTTCCATAATTCTGAGTTTCTGTTTCTTTTGAATGTGGTTTATCTTTATCGTGAGTTTATCTCGGTCCTAGCTCCCCATCCCATTAACTCCCTGGGCTGTGATGTGTGCAGGTGCTCAAGTTACCTCCCATTCTTCCCTTGGCTTACATAGATTCAGATGTGCCGGGTTTTCCAGGCTGAGCTGTTTCTTGCCATTCCTTGAATCCTTCCCAGCAGCCCAACTCCTCACTGAAGGATCTCATGTGCTCTGGTAGGTGGGAGCAAGTTCCTGCAGACACTTATTGCTGGGGAAAACAAATTCCTCAGTGACCAAGAGCAGATTTATTTGTTTCAATGCTGTGGGGCTGTGGCAGAGGAGCATTTCTGGGCTATGAGTGTCACATGGAACAAACCCTCTGGGATTTGCTCTCAGCCGGGGCACTTGCAGAGCGCTGCTGTGCTGGTAAGAATCTGGCTTGATTTGCACAGGCAGGACAAGTGTCTTTACAATCCCGTGGCTTCTGCAGCTGTGCTGTGTGTTTATAATACTCCGGTCTGATCAGTCTGGTGTACCTGGGCCATCCACTGCGCATTCCGTGGGTGCAGAATGATTCCCAGAGGGAGCTGGGGGCGAGCTGGTCGGTTCTCTTGTTGAGACAGAAACAGTTGATGGTCGGGAACTCATTGCAGGAGGACAGATTTGTGAAACTTGAGCATTAAATCTCATTTGGGGAGATCTGTGAACATTAAATGCTGTATTGGTCACGCACAGTTTTTTCCTGTAGTGCTCTCTGACTGTGGAGGATTTGGGAAGATGTTAAAAATCTTCCTGGTTCTTTCACTCTGCTTCAAGTGCTGTCACAGGGGCAGATTCTTGCTTACCTCCCTCTTGCTGAGTGGATAAATTTGGGGGCCAAGCAGACAATGGACTGCTGTGGTCTCACCTGTTACCAAACCTTTCACCGCTAGTGGTGAAAATTTGGGTTCCAGCCACTTTTGGTATTTCAATTTTTTCATCCAGGCTGGTGCAGTTTGGGTTTTCCTTAAAAGTCTGGTTTTGTGGGTGCTGTAATGGTGTTTGTCCTGATCACAGTAGATGCATGAAACTTGAAGTTTGATTTTCAGAATGAGCTTGTTTCCGAAGGCAAGGTAACCTACTCAGGTGTGGCCCTCCAAAGTCAGTCGTGTTTGAACAGGTCGTGCCAGGAGCTGGTTGAACCTTGCTCAGGCATCTCATCCATTTAGGCTGGGTATCAGGAAAAGGTTCTTTCCCCAGAGGGTGGTTGGGTACGGACACACGTTCCCCAGGGAATGGTCATGGCCCTGACCCTGCCAGAGCTCCAGGAGCGTTTGGGCAACACCCTCAGACACGTGGTGGGATTGCTGGGGTGTCTGTGCAGGGCAGGAGTTGGACTGGATGATCCTCGTGGGTCCCTTCCAGCTCGGGATATTCTGTGATTCTGTGACCTCTGCAAGCTGAGCTCTGTCTGGAGGACCATCCACTACATCTAAACTCTTTACAAGGTTGTTGGCTTGGTGGGTCTGGAGGAGGATTTTACTTCTCTGCCTTCTCAGTCTCTTAACAAGTTCCTATTCTTTTCATCCCGTGCTGGTTTAAGACAACCAGGAGCTCAGAGCATCGAGAGGGAGAGGTGCCCAGCTGCCAGCCCTTGTGCAGGCAGTGCTGGAGTCTCCTCTCTAGGGCTGTGGCTCAGTTAGCAGCGAATCCCTGAGAAGGGTCTGGGTGTCCTCAGCATTCTGATAGCAGCAGTGGAGCATCTTCCCAGGTCGCCGACCTGAGCCCGGAGCGCTGTGGGGTCTCTTGTCGTGGCCCCTCAGCTCCCTGGTTTCCTCCCCCTGGTGGGACACAGCCTGTTAAACCCCAGCTTCGTGTGCTCCTGGCTGCTGGCAGAGTCCTGTCTCAGGGGGGCTGACCTCTGCCATTGGCTGTGGCGCTTCTGTAAATAACTCCTGTCCAGGCAAGAGCTTTTTTTTTTTATTCTATGTAATTGTGATTTAGAATTTGGCAGTGGTGGCTGCGAGTTTTTGTTCAGTTCCAGCTCTCACTAACAAAACCCTGTGTGTGCCCCACCTCGACTGACACCTCTGTCCATGTCTGCCTTTGCTTCTTCATTGCCCAGAGAGGGCTCTGGTTCTTACCTCAACCAAGAGGGCATTCCCATCCCTTTCCTACTGTACCCGAGCCAAATCCTTCAGGGAGCCCTTATGTGTTTGGGTGTATCAGGATACAACCACTGCAGGCTTCAAAAGCTGTTTCTTTTGTCCCAGTGTAGTTTCCTCTTGTGTTGCCTGTGAGTATCCTGGGATGATGAGGGAGGGAGCTGTTTGACACCGCTGTTCTTAATTCGGGATATAAAGCTGAGAGCTCCTTCCCATTAAGTAAAAGAGCGTCTTTGAAGCTGAGTGTTGTGCTAAGTGGTGCTCTGGGACATCAGGACCCCTTTAGGCTGCTATCAATTAATCAGCTTAAACAGATGAATGTGGACTCAGCCACAGGCCACCGAACTGCTCTGCAGAGCCCGTAGCTTGTCCCTGAGTAAGAGCATGTCTCAGATCAGGGATCTGGAATTCCCTGTGTTGGACGACCTCAGGTTATATATGAAAAGCTTGCTGTGATCTGGTTCTCCCTCATCTTATTTTTTTGCTGGAAGGAGGACCATGTCTGCAGCCTTCCTAAAGGTTTTTCTCATCCTCATCCTGCAGTTCCTGCAGAGCTCCAGGTTCTTCGGTGGCTTCACTTGTAGAGATGAGGACTCGTGAGTTAGAAATGGTGAGAAAATCCACATTGAGCTTTGTGACTGTCTCCTCCTTTGGTTTTCCTAACTATAAATTAAGCGGGGATAATATGTGTTCGTGTTGCAGGCAGTGTTGCAGAACAATAAGCAAAAGCCTCGGTCTCTTCCAGTCTGAGCAGTCACTGGGCAGTGATCAGGTCTGTTTTCAGTTACTTGTCCTAAATTTCCTGCTTTCTGTATCTGTATCAATATCTGTGTGTGCACTTTAGGAACCGCGGAGCGGGAGTTGAGCTGGACACCGGCAGGAGTAGAGGAGGTGCGTAAGAAAAAAAACAGATCTTAGATCTTGGAGATCAGAATAACCTGGTGAGAGAAAGGATTGTAAAACGTCCAGGTTTCCTGAGGTCTGAGCAATTATTTAGGTCTTAGCAGGCTCTCTGAAGAAGAGAAGCCTGTGGGTTTACATGAGACAAGGCCTACTTAGGGTATTTGGAGGGAACATCAGGAAAAGTTGTAGGGACTGCCTGCTGGAGAGCCTCCGAGAAGAAGGAGCTAGCAGGAATCTTGATTCTCCAGCACAAAGACCGAGGAGCCACCAGCTGCTTGGCCACAGGCCTTTTGGTGCTTTGGCAAGCCCTGTATTTGAGATTATCTCCCTCAAATTTCAGGTTATCTGCTTCCAGAAGTGGAGGTAAAACACAGCCTGGTGAGCGTCTGGGCAGTACCCCCAAAAGTATCCTGACTTTTAAGAGTAATGAGCAGTGACACTGTTGCTCATTTATTTTCATCCCCCTTCCTGTGTTGCTCCCTTTAGTTTTTCTAGTCTGCACTGACTTGCTGCGAAATTATTTTGATAGTAAAATAAGCCAGCTTGCAGCCTGACTGCAGTGATTAATTACTGCTAGGCTACAACCCAGTGTGGGATCCTCCGTAACCCCACTGGTGGGGAGAGGTGTTTGAAGCAAAGCTGAAAATAGGGTGTGAAAACAGAGTGGCTGAGGGTGTGGGGCATTCCCAGAGGGCCTGGCCGAGAGCAGGGATGCTTTGGAAACAGTTTGTTTTGCTTGAAGGCCGCGAGTAAATCCGGCTGGAGGCTCTAAATCCAGGGTTTTTAACTGCTATGGATGAGCTGGGGAAGATACAAGAACGGGTTTGGGAAATATATTTGAAAAAAATCTAACTCGGGTGGATTTTAGAAAGAGTCTGGGAGTGAAATGACTTCGCCCTTATGGCTCAGTGAGATTTGAGCTGAAAGGAGAGAAATCGGAGTGAGAAAACTGAATTCTAACAACCAAATGTATCTCTATGCCAGCCTGAGGGAACCCTCTTTGCACCAGTGAATACCAACAGGTTTCTAGGCTGAGTTTTGGTTCCAGCTTGCCACAGCAGGTTGTTTTCCACCCTGCTCACAGACAGAAATGTAAAATGTGCTGGTGTCCATCCAAAGAGGATCTGCCTGTTTATCCTGAGGTAGTTATGGCAAAAGTGGGAAGGGTTCCACCTTAAACCGTGGAATAACTCGTGCCTGTTGCTGCCTGTGTGTTTGTATGGGTTATTTTTTATTTTGTGTTATTTTCGTGTGTTTTTGTTTAAAACAGCAGGGTAATATTGACTTGCTGCTTAGCAGTTTTGCTTCTGCCCCCAGGGCTCTGAATCTCAGGAGGAAACTGGTTAGAAATGTATCCCTTTGCTGCTGATGCTGTTAAACCAGTGTGTGAGGAGCAGTAGGTAGGTTCCAGCTTTCTGGAGTTTTAAAAGTTCCTTTCTTTGGGGGGAAAAAAACCAAGTAGTTTTTGTAATGATGTGTCCATTACAGTCCTCCTGCAGAAAGCAAGGTAACAGGATTAGTTCTTCCCAAATTAATGCCTCTCTTGAATTCCGGAGGCAGCTTTGCCATTCAAGGTAGAACCTCAGCAATCTGATAAATTTAATTTAAAAAAAAAATTTATGTTTTCTAGCACTTTACCAATCCGAAAAAACCCCCAAGATCCAGCAAACCTGGGGCATTTGTCTTTCAAAATGAGAGCAGCGGTAGAATTAAAACCACACCGAGGGTTACGTAGAAAGCTTTTTTTACCCCCAGGTCGTTGTGTTTTGCTCCAGATTAGGGGGAAAACATGGATGGAACCGTAGGCTTGCACAGCAGCAGTGAAGTGGCCGAGCCCTTGGTGCGGGGTGTCAAAGGGATCACCAGGAGTGGGTGAGGCTTTGGCACCTGTGTGGGAGGTTTTGCCCCAGCTCTGTTTGAGAGGCTGCTCGTGCCACGCCACCTCAGTGCTGTTACTTACTTGATGCTTGCTGTCAAAGTCTGGGAACTGGGAGCATTATTGATTTGACCTCTTTTAAATTTCAGCAGCTTCACAAGAGACAGAGTGAGTTAGTAAGGAATGCAAAAATATGTAAGTAATATATATTTTCCTAGCTGAATAGCTTAGGCATATCCATTTTGTACCTTGTGTCTTCTTACCAGAGTAAGGAAGGTTGGACTGTCTTTGCTTTGGGGGAAATCTTTCTGTTTTCCTTTCTCTCTCCTCCCTGCTTCCCCCCTCTCCAAGCTGTGGGCACAACACCAGCTCTGCTTTCTCCTCCTCATAGTAGGTGTGCATTTTCCTGGCTGATTGGTGTCTCTGACTGGGGGGGGGGCTCTTGGTGTTTTTATTTTATTTTTTT
>VYZQ01066819.1:0-30023 GCA_013400655.1 Mystacornis crossleyi | reverse complement strand
CCGGAAGCGGCGCGGGCGGCGATGGCGCCGGGCGGGTGCTGAGGCTCCGCCATGGCCGAGGGGCCGCCGAGGGGCCGCACGCCCAGCCCGGGCCCCGGGGGGGCACCGGGACCTCCCAGCCCCCGCACAGCCGGAGCTACGGCGGGATCCGCCGGGGCGCTGTCCCCGCCCGCCGCCGCCGCCTCCAAGTGGGTGCGGCTGAACGTGGGCGGCACGTACTTCGTGAGCACCCGGCAGACGCTGTGCCGGGAGCCGAAGTCCTTCCTGTGCCGTCTCTGCTGCCAGGACGGGCCCGAGCTCGGCTCCGACAAGGTGAGGCCGCGGCGGGGCCGGGCCCCCACATACGCCGGGACAGCCCCTCCCTGAGCCGCCACGGCAGCCCGTGTCAGCAGGGTGCCCAGACTTGTCCCACGGGCGGGGGGACACCCGGCTGCCGGTGTCCCCGAGCTTCCTGTGCGGCCCCGGGCCCCGGGCTGCGGATGGGCCGATCTCCCACGGTCCCGGGGCACGTTACTCTGACACATCATCGCCTTGTCCCTCGTGTCCGACGGTCGGGAAGGTGACGGTATTCCCAAGAACGGGAGTTGGGGTCTGCCCTCGTGACTGTGACACCAGATGCCACAGGCTCTGATCCCTCCACCTCACATGGTGACACGGCTCTGCTCAAGGAGCAACCCACCTTTCCGTAGTATTGAGAGCAGGGAAGGAAACTCCCAGAAACAGGAATGTTACAATTTCTCACCCTGAGCATGTCTGTTGTTGTTGTTTTGGCTTTTTAATATCTTTCACTTCACTCTCATAAAAGATTAGGGTGCACAGGCCTTGCACGGCTGGACAGTTTTGAAGTCACTGCAGTTTATCATAAGGATTTTGAAAACAATTAGTCTTGCAGTTGCAGATTTTCCAAAGGATCAGCTGCACAAGGTGTTGTAAATATGTTGTGACTGGGTCAGCCAGAATTAGTCAGGTGTGGTGCTGCTCCATTCAGAGTTTAATCACAAGGTAAATCCTGGTTGTGATTGAAATATCAGTCAGCAGCATCAGTGAGGAGAGGAGACATTGCACGGTTTCTTATTGCTTTAGAGTCGATTGGCAGGAGAAACAATGCTTTAAAGTCATGAAGAGAGGGATATGAGAGTTCTGCAGAAGGTTTGTCAGTGCTTCAGAGCTGCTCAGGAGATGCTTTTGGCTGTGAATTGTTAGTTATTTAATGCCAGTAGTTGTTGTATTGCTGGACACATGGCTGGAGCATTGCAATGTTTGTTTTCAGTAGTGGAAAGGGGAAAAAAATGAACTATTTTGGCTGTCACGTGCCCTTAGCTAGAACTGGAGATCCCATTCTCCTCCAGAGCTTCCTAGTTAAACTAGTCTGGAGATCAGGCTTAGCTGGAACACAGCTGCCACTTTTTCATTCATATTGCAGTGAAAAAACCCTCCTAAGCCCAGCTTTTTTCTCCAGGTCCAAAAACTGTGTGTACAAGTGCTTCATGTAAGGCATCTGCCAGCGTTACTGGGCTGCAATGTTCGTAGATCAGATACTGAAAAAGAGAAATGGTTTAAATGTGGCATTATTTGTACAGCTCCCACAGGCAAATTAATCCAGGTTCTCAAAGAGAAACTTCAATTTATTGTGTTAGATTGAAATTATTTTTTTCTGGTACCACTGAACCATCCCTGTTTTGTTCTCAGGATGAGACGGGGGCCTATCTCATTGACAGAGACCCCACGTACTTCGGTCCGATACTGAACTACCTCCGGCACGGAAAGCTCATCATAAACAAGGAGCTTGCAGAGGAAGGTAAGAGTAAAACACCAGGAAAGGCTGTAAGTGCTGTTTGATAGCACATCCGGTGCTATCACCAGAGACTGGTGTGAGGGTGTGAGCAAGTTTCCCAGAAGCGCTGTTAGTTTTGTTAATTGCTCATTAACAGGGATTAAGTTATCAGATTCTGTCTTCCCGAAAGCAGAGGCTGCAGCTCACAGCACACCCTGGCACTGTTCTGCTGAGCCCAAGGTCTGTTACAGCCCATCTGCCCCTCACAGACCATGGTTCTCCCCAAACAGGCAGCTCTGAGGGTTTTCCCTTGATGGGGCTGGGTGAAGAAATAGACGTTGTACCATGAGATTTCTGGTAATCCCAGGGAATGGGGAATAACCTTTCTTAAAGATCCTCTCAAGTCACAGAAGGAGGTGACAGCTAGTCAGGCATTTTCTCCTAGCTTGGGAGCAGGAGGTGGGTGGCACATTTAGCATTCTGACATTTGGGCTAGATTTGGAGTCAGGAGCAGGTGTTGCATCCTTGTGGCAGAATAATCTTCATTCTACGCTGTGCAAAGTAACAGAATTTGTACTTTGGGTTCCTCTCTCAGGGGTGCTGGAAGAGGCTGAATTTTACAACATTGCGTCCCTTGTGCGTCTGGTGAAGGAGCGGATACGGGACAACGAGAACAGAACCTCTCAAGTAATGCACCTCTGGGTTATGGAGTCAGTTCTGTGGCACAGAAGGACAAGCATGGCTGCAGGCCCTTGCAGTAGCACTTCTTTGGTTCAGCAGTAACAGGGGAATAAATGCAGGGCATGGCTAGGAAATAGTCTCCAGTGTGGCTTTATAAAGCACGGATCACTGAGTCACCTCACCACTGTAGGGAAAGGCAAGGGACAGTTACAGGAGAGGGGCCAGGAGCAGAAATGGGTGGTTATAAAGCAAAACATACTGCTTTGGTAAAGAACAGCTCAAACTCTTGGTTCTCTAAACCATTTTCTTCCCTTTGTCTCTCTGTGGCATTTTTCCCATTGATGCGCAGCTGATATCAGCACACCCAGTAGAGTCAATTTCAGAAACGTTTTCAAAAAGCAGCAAATGGCTTTGAAAGCTAAAGAGGTTTTGCTTTCACTGTACCTTAGACACCTAGAAAGCTTTTAAGAGAAGAGTGCCAGGCATATGGTTCTGTTTCAGAATCAGTTGGATGAAAAAGCCCTTAGAAAGCCTGTGGGGCTCTGACTTCCTAAGACAAGAGCAGGAGAGGCTTATTAATTTTCTAGAGTGATACTAGGCAGCAATTACTAAACTACAACAATTGTTCTCTCTGCTCCAGGGACCTGTGAAACACGTGTACAGAGTGCTGCAGTGCCAAGAAGAAGAGCTCACACAGATGGTGTCCACCATGTCTGATGGATGGAAATTTGAACAGGTACCTTTACCAAAGAATGGCAGAGTTCCCTTGAAAGCTGGGTATGGAATAAGCAGAGTTTCCTGTTGAGTTGCACTTCACACTGCTCTGCTCTTCTGAATAAGCAGCCTGACCTGAGCAGCAATCCACTTGTGTCCAGGTGCTGACAGGGGAGAGCAGAAGTCACTCAAGCTGCCAGAGAGATTTCATTTTCTCTCAGGACATCTTGTCTCCTTGTCAAATCCCTGAACAGTTCTTCCCTTCTCCTGCATTTCATCACATACACCAGGTCACAGTATAACAGTTCTATCCAGGAAAATTACCAGAGCCATGAAAAAACAGCACGACTTTCTTGGAACCTCAAAGCCACGACTCCTGCATTTGCTAAAGAGGCACTGAGTGACATGAGAACTTCGTGCAGATGCCTTTGCAATGCACCTGGTTCCAGGGCTGGGTGTCACTGCAGTTGCATATGGCTTTAGTTCCAGGCTTGGTTTCTGGAATCAAACACAGTTCTCTTATTTCTGAGGAGGGAGGACTGGAGCCAGCTGGCCTGTGTGTTATGTTATATTAAGAAACTACAGAATGGGTCCTGTGGATTACAGCAGTGTCTTCCCAGTTAGTCCAGCTTCAGTACAAGTGGATACTGTGGGAAATGTGCTGACACAAAGTGAGGCAGAGGATTAGGAGCAGGACTTCCCATCATTTGTTCCTATGGATGTGTTCTGTAATGCCTGAGAACTATCTCAGAGAAGAGAGGCAGCCAAAAACCTGCCCCTGTGAGGAAATAGTGAAATCTTGTGATCAAGAACCACTCACTGCTCCATGGAAATGCAGTTCTCCAACGCCCAGGTTTTGCTGTCCAACAATTTATAGAATCTCCCTTTCACACATCCATATCTACATCCCCCAAATCTTGAGGCTACAGGCAGTGCCTTTCATGGGAACCTGCACCCTTAGATCTTTCCTAATCTTCCTTTTCAAATCTATGATACATAAATATGGAGCTGGCTCTTCTAAAATCCATTAAGACATGGAAGTTAAGGTGCATGCTGCACATCAAAGTTTCCTGGATACAGACAGTTCATAAGAGTCACAATGCTTTCTTCAGATGACTTGGGTTTATTTTCTGGAAAGCAGAACTGAACTGTAAATGACAAATTAGCTCTCCACTCCAGGATCTCCTTTTAATGTAATAAGGATGAATGAGACAGATGGGATTTCTTGGATTGAGTCCAGACTCCCTCAACACAACAGTAATAATCTCGTTTACACAGATACCAGACTCCATCTTGTCAGCATCGACACAAAGGACAGTGTCTGTTTGCCACATGTCCCCAGTTAATCCAACATCTCCCTGGGGTAAAGAATTCCCATTTCCACATCAGTCACAAGGCAGGTTGAGAGCCGAGTTCAGCAAGGACCAGGCAATTTGCAATGCCTGCCCACGTCCGAGTGAACTGGATATTATATATTGCACAATCTGTTTTCCCTTTTTCCACCCTCAGAAACTGGGCAGTGTTCTGCTGTGTTCAGCATTAGTTTCAGGCTGGAATTCTTTACCGAGGCTCCAGGTGCCACTAGAGGGCTGTGGAGCTCGGCTGTGTCCCTACCTTACATACACTCACACACACACAGAGGAGGCTGCAGGGGCCACTTTGGGTCCAGAACAGATTCCCAGGACAGTCATATCTCACAGCAACTGTAGGAATGAGATCAAGACTTATCGATAGTTACCTTGGCTGTCTCCTGTTGCACAGCTGATCAGCATTGGATCTTCCTATAACTATGGAAATGAAGACCAGGCAGAATTCCTCTGTGTTGTGTCCAGGGAGCTCAACAATTCTACCAATGGCATTGTCAAGGAGCCAAGCGAGAAGGCCAAGGTAAGGCACTTGCTGACATGTATCAATTTGAATTCCCCTAGGAAAGAAAAACCTTCCCTGTACCAAGCTGCAGCAGCAGTTCTGTGGATCAGCTTTCCCATTGCCTTCGCTATCATCCCTTCTTGGAAAACTTCTTGTTTTACTGTAGGACAAGAGCTAAGGCTCTTTGTGCACTTCAAATTGAGACCAAAATACTGAAGGAAAGAGTAACTTGAAGAAGGAGAACAGAGTAGGAAGGACCCTTGGGGTAGTCAGGTTTTGTGGTTGAAGGATGTTGCAGGGAGAAACAAGATTTTTGTTCTCTTTCAATCCTCCCCATCCCTGGAAGTGTTCAAGGCCAGGTTGGATGGGGCTCTGAGCAACCTGGTCTAGTGGAAGGTGGCCCTGCCCGTGGCAGAGGGGTGGAACAAGATAAGCTTTAAGGTCCCTTCCAAACCAAACCATTTATGAGTCCATTTTTTTTCTCCCCAGAACAGAAACAAAAGGCAACATCCCTACCTCCTGACAAGCAGCTGAGCAGGATTTCTGGGGCACTCACCCTTAACCAGCCTGTCAATTGTGTTGGTGGCATAAAAGCCTTCAAGCTGATCTCACCTTAGTGTGTGTTTCCTTTCTCTGCAAAAAACAAGGGCCCTGAACAGGAATTTTTGCATTTAAACTTGCCTGAGTTTTTCATGGAAGGTCTCTTCTGTTTCAGATTCTTCAGGAGCGAGGATCCCGGATGTAATTCAAGTGTCGACTCCATTAAACTCCCGGATGTCACAGGGCAGTCCAGCTGGGAAGAGCATCTCTCTACAGAGCAACCCGGCCCTTGTACAGTAACCAAGCTAATGCAAAGCAAAGCCGAGCCTGTCCTGCCAATGGCAAATAATTCTGGTCATAACCAAAGGCGTTCCTCTTACCCTGAAAACCGAGGAAGGAAAAGACTCTTCCATTTGGATAATCCTTTCCACAAGTGTTTCTTTTACTTTCTTGGCCAGCGCTGTATTGAATTTTTCCAACAATGGCTGGGCCAGATTCCCAGTTGGAGCCTTTGTGAAGGTTGCTCAGGTCCTCAGACCCTTGTAATCGATCCCACCTTCCACAGGCTGCTGTGGGTGGGAAGGTCCATATTTGAGCTGTGCCATTTCTTGCACCCAGGTCTGCAACCAAAAAAGTGCAGTGACCTTGCAGTACTCCCCCCTTCCCCCCAAATCTGAAGAACAAGGCTTTAAAAGAAGGAACAAAACAGCCACTCCTAAAAAACCCACACAAACCTTTTCCATCCTTGCTTTGTATTTGTTCCTTGTTCGATTCCTAAGAGCTGAGTTTAGATCTGAGGGGAGGGGAGTTCTGTATCCATCTGACACAGGTCTCACTGTTAACACTATTACACATGGGCTCCTGGTATTTTCCAAAGCCCATTACTTTGCATGCATAAACAAGGAGGCCTGTGTTCACCCAAAATAGTGATAGAGTGATAGTCCTGTCCTTCACACTTCTTCACAGAGGAAGAGTGGTGACATCTTCCCTTCTAGTACCCTGCCATGGCCATATCTTAGCCTGGTGCAAAGTCACAAGGTTTAGGGACTTGATGCTGCCAAGTTCAGCTTTGCCTTGTTTGTCTCCAGCAGTGTGGGCTCTGTCTCCTTCCCTCTCCAGGGAGGGCTCCAGACAGAATTTCTTTTGTACTGTACCAAGCAGGTAGGTTTGCCTGACCCCACGAGATCCTTTGCAGAGGAGATCCCCATTTACGCGCAGTGATTTACCTGCAGCCCCCTCATGTCCCCACCTTTAAGAGATCACCTCAAATTACAGAGGGACATCACAGAGCTGGGGTGGGGGGGGCGTTGGTGAAAAGTTGCCAAACTATTGTAATGTTTCTTGTCCAAAGTGATGTGTCAACTTTTGTGACTTTTCTTTCCTTTTTTTTTTTTTTTTTGGAATGCCTTGGATGGATGTGCAAAATGTTCGTTTGTGCCTCTCTTGAATTCTAATCTTGGCCAAACTGCAGTCACTGGTTCCCCTCTGTTACTCTGTGCCACCCCTAACCAAGGGCATGTCCCTCCTAGTCTGGTAAATGGAATTTTATAGGAATTTGCTGCATGTTCTCCCCCTTTCATCCTGGCTTTGTTCTTTGTAGCCCGAGTGTCCTGGCACTTGGGTCATTTTCGGTCATGTCCCAAGCTGACATTACAGCAAAGGTTCAGAGATGCTGGAATTCAGACATTGACAAGCTCAGAGCAGATGTTTCTCAATAAGCTACCAGAAAATTCCTCACCTGAACTGAGGAGTTGGGCTCCTTTCTGGAGGTCTTCAGCTGCCCATGTTCTCCTGAGAGTTTTGACACAGGATTAGGCAGGTTTCCCATCTTAGCCACTTGTTTCTGAGAGGGTCCTACCAACAGTCCAACAATCAGTTCAGCGACCAAGACGTGCAGCAAAGACACTGAATGGCACTGCTGTGCTCTGCCTCTCTCCAGTCCTTCTGCACGTCCTCTTGCCTGTCCTCTGCATCCTGCTTTGCCAGTGTACCTTCTCCAGTGGAGTCTTTGCCTCATTCTCAAGACAGACTGGTTAATGTCTGTGCTAGATTAGTCCTGGTAGCAACAGACTGTGCCAAATGTCTCTGAATTCACGTTGTGTCAGTGACAGGCTGTTGAATCACAGCTGGCTTTCCACCACACTGAAAAACCCAGCTCTGCTTCCCTCCATCTGCCCTGTATAACGTGGTGAGCTGGTGTTGGTGTGATCAGACCACACACCTTGGCTGGGCCTGAACAACACTGTGATGTGTACAGATCTCCCTCCTCTGTCCGTATCCTGTAGCCTCAGTCACTGTGCTCACAGCTAAGAAATCAAGAAGCACATGTATGCAAGTTAGCAGCCTAAAAAACCCTTTAATATTCTCATTTGTCTTACTCACCTTCTTCAGAGGAGAGAGTTTCTGGGAGTGGGTCAAGAAATACCAAACTAAAGGCAACAGGAACTGGTCAGGCTGTGTTTGTCACATTGATGCCAGCTGAGCACCTCATTCAACCATGGAGCTCAAAGCAACACTGGCAGCAGAGGGAGACTTTCTATCCAGTACAACTCAAGTAGATAAGAATAACAAACACCTCCCTGGCTTTTTTGTGTCACCAAAAACGCCACACATGGTAAAGTCCACTGGAGGGTTGCCTGATGCAGTGATGCCATTGCTCTCCCCTCTGAGTCACAGAGAGCCTAAAAGTGACCATGAGCAGGTGAATGGCACAGCTGTTTAACTGATGAGCACAACAAAGATCAGAGTTGCATCTGGGTTTTCCCTTCTGTGCTGCTTTTGGCAATGAGGAGGTACCAGAGGACCATGGGCTCTTTGGGTTCCATTGCAGGGTCCTTTGAAGTTCAGCAGAACAAGTTTATGGTAGAAAACTAATCATTGGTACTGGATGCCAAAGCTTTTGGGTGATATTTAGGACCATGCATGAAGTCCATCCAGAGCAGGTACATTCCCAGTGAAGGATTTCTCCTTCCCTGACTGTGCTAGGTCACCTTTACCCTGAGACAGGGCTGGTCTCAGCATTATGCACCAGTTGCATCCCTTCTGTGCTCAAACAGGGCTTTTCCTTCCATTGCCTTTCACTCAGTCACAACTATATCAAAATTAGTTGAATTAGGATGAAATTTGTCCCGTTAACTCTAAAAAAAGTGTAGCATGTTGTGAGTAAGAGTAGGAGAGCAGGGGTAGATCTACTGGCTGTCCAAGAGTGCTTGTGCCTCTTGGGAAGGTTCACTTTAAAGCATTAATCCTGGGAATGGAGTGTATGACACTTTGGTTTTTTTAAAAACTTTCCCAGTGGCCTAAATTGTTCCATTATGGCAAGACTGGAAATAACCTCTTGAAGTGTCTTTGTTTCCGCACATTTTTAAAAACTGATTTTTCTCAGGGGTGACTGAGTGGGCTGAGGCGAAGGGGGCCTGGTTGGCTGCGGGGTGGGGCTGGAGCAGCCAGGCCTTGGGCTCCTACCCGGAGGTTTTGTACAGTTTGTCACGTGTCAGTGCCCTTTGCTACTGTTTCTCTTTGTTTATTAAATGTGTTTGAATAAGAGTTGAGATGCTGTGATTAATTTTTTTTTCCCAATAAAGATTCTGAAATGGGTTTGAAAAGTTTGAAGGGCACTGTGCAGCCTACTGCTTTCCCTGCACCACACAGATATGCATTATGGGGGAAGAAACATGCAGATGGGCACTTGCTTTCACTTCTAACAATCATTTGCCAAGAGGAGAATCTAATGAGATTCTGGAGTCCTCCTAGGCTGCTTTCAAGGATAAAGGTACAAGTGAAGCTTGTTTGTGATGTTTTCTTCTATAAAATAAATTCCACATTTATCTTAACCATTTCCACTGACAACCACAAGGAAGTAGAACATTATTACAACCACTAAATGTGAGTAGCTAAAAAAGGAAGAGGTTTTTTTTTTTTTTGCTAGCTGTCACTTGCTAAAGCCCTACTCTACACTGGACCACACAGAGGAAGGGTGTGACTGTTTCAGCTTTGGTGCTGTCAGAAGTTGGATGACATTGGCAATTCAGGCCCAACACAGTGAAAAGGAGGAGCAAGGACACAAGTGAAGAATGGGAAATCTTGTATTGATTTAATCCTACTTTTGATTACAAGCGGCTGTTGCCTCCTCTGGGTACCCTGAAGGCTGCCTGTCTTCATCCTCACTGCCACCTGACCCTCAAAGCCACAGAGAGCAGGGATGAGCTGACACATCCCCAAGCCAGGGTTTAACACCAGCACAGTGGAAGAGGATGAGACTCCGCACACAGGGAGCTCACCAGAAACCATGGCTGAGCCAAGTCACCACACAGCATGAGTTGATTTAAGACAGTATTTTCAAACCTCTTGATCCATCTCTCTATCCCAGACCTGACTGCAGGTCTGCACTGCCAGTGAATTTGCCCAAAGCAAAGCCACATTCCAAGTGCCAGCAGAGTCTTGGGCAGAGGCAGAAACTGCAGGCCTGGCACTGCTGACACCACACACGTATTTGTTCACCAGGGGGGGCTTGTCAGCATAAATTCAGGTTACAGCCAGCATTTCCATAAAGCCATAACCTCCCTGCTACCCCACCTTGGGACTGTCCTATAAGACCACACCAGCTTTGTGCAAGACCTTTAACCAGCTCTAGGTTTGCCAGGCAGGTGGTTCCTCTAACACAATGCCATGTCACCAGGCAGGAGACACAAACATCACTCAGTGGTTCTTAGAGAAACTGCAAGCTGAAGCTGCGGGTCTTTGCACCATCTCTCACTTCCCCATCCAAGGCTGTGCAACCCATTAACTCCTTTAAAAATTAATTTCTTTACTTGCTGCAGGAAACAGGTGATGCCTTAGCATTACCAAGCAACGAGAGGTTGTGTGTGGTTTGCAGCATGCATTAACTTAACCAAAATAAAAATGAACCCTGTACACCAGCTCTTAATGTGCCAGTCCTGCTGCTGCCAGGAGCCAGCCCAAAGCTGAACTCTCCCTATTACCAAGCCCAGGCTGCTCTAGAGCTGCTGCAGCAGCAGGGAAAAGGGGAATGGCTTGGAACAGAACTGACCTCAGCGGAGAGTTACGGCCCTGACTCTTAGACTGAGTTGGTCAGAGCACCCCAGGCTACCTCCAAACGCTGTTGCCGCAAGATGTGGGATACCCAGTGAAGGGACATCCCCAGGGACAAGCAGCTCCTGTGAGCAAGGGGCTCCATCCATGGGGCTGTGCTACCACCAAGGCAGGAGGTGAATGGCACCACAAAACACCCAAGGGATTTAGTACCTGCCCATATCAGGACTTGATCCCTCCTACCCCCAGAGACAACTAGGGGGAAAAAATTCTCCAGGTGGCTTTGCCAAGTGCTTAGGGGAAAGATGAGTAACAAAACAACACAGATTTTCTGATAGCCAGAGTAAAGTCAGTAGGTAGTGCATACACCAAGCTATGAGAGAGGGACTTGAAAAATCCCATCATCAGACTTTTCTGCATTGGAAAGCACAAAAAAAGAGCAATTCCACATCGTCCTCTGGAAAGAGAGGCTCAGGCTCCCTCTTGTGCCCTAGGCTGTATCCAGGGCCCACCTGGCTCCCTGGGGCTGGTGCTCACCTCCCCACAACATTCCCATTCGTCACCCCAGCTGGCAGCTCACCTTGCCCGTGACAGTTTTGTCTGGAACACAATTAATTAATTTGTTTTTCTGGCCTGCCTGCTTGCGCTCATGGACAGAGGAAACAGTAACTGACATTAAAGATAGGAAAGGGTTTTAGCAGTGTCAGGGACCTATCAGCATCCAACTGCTTGGCCTGGGGTTCCAGCAAAATGCAGTGGAAACTGCAGCTGCATTTGCCCTCTGCCACACGTGGGAGGGTGAAACCCACCTGTGCAGAGGTCCTGCCACAGCCATACGTACATCTTGCACAACCCCTCCACACGCTTTTCTGCTCTGCCTCAGGCTCTCGCACACAGACGAAGGTCAATTCGTCACTTACCCGCCCACCCTCACCCGGAACAAAGTAATCAAGCCAGATCTGTCTGCGGGCAGGAAGCCTGCAGATATTTTCAATCCAGCTTACTGACTTGTTTGGGAAACAAGGACCTTGGCCATGTCCTTCCATCTAGGTCTGGTTTTGAGGCAGCTATTGAAGGTTTAACCCAACTTTCATATGGGTAAATAACCACCACATACCCTCCTGCTTCCCAGGCTGGAGAAACACATCAGTTACTCCAAACCACAGTAAAGAAAGAGTTGCAAGGCCCTAGTAATTACCTTCAGATTATGGTGTGACAGATGAACAAAGGCTTATCTCAAAAGATAACTGACCTGGCAATATTTCCTATTAGAGAACTCCTAGGTGTTTCCCAGACTTTAGAAGATGGGAGTCTGACCCAAGTCCGTCAGCAGTCTGAAGTGCACAGAGTCCTCAAGTTTCATGCATCTCAAACAGTCCCTCGTTAGCCGAGAGCTCCACTGGTCTCTGTGTCACTAAGAAAATCCTTGAGCTCAGGGCAGTCTGGGCAGCAGGTCCTTTACCACAGCCAGGAAAACATGCACCAGTGATCCTGATGAATTCAAATGACAGTGGCTAAAAATGAGGAAAACCATTTGGGCAACCAAGCAAGGAGACAGGCCTTTAACCTGGGCACTGAGTTTAAGATGTCTTATAAAAGCAGGCAGATTAGACACTAAAGGGATAGAAAACACCTAATAAATGGTCATCCTCAACCTAATGTCCCTGTGTGCTTCTATCTAAAAATTTAATACAAAGAAACATGTAAAAAGTAAGAAGGGGAGGGTCATATTTGCCAAACCAAAGGGGATTTGCCCATGAAACAAAGGCTCAAGGCCACGTTTTGCTGTTTCCATACCCCCCCAACAATATGACCCTAAGGGGCACAGGGACCTGCATTTTCCACTGGGATAACAAGCTCCTGCCTTTCCTTTTCCAGAAATCACAAAATCAAACATCATGATCCCTCTGGGTATGGGCAGGTAGAGCCTAAGTGTCAGCACTAAGTTGCTGGATCTTCTCTCCTACCCTGTTGTGACCTCTAAGCATCACCTATACCTTCCTCAGAGCAGGACATCTTCCTTGGACAGGAGATCTGAGCAGGGCCTGGCTGGGGTAGCAGAGCATCTGCTGAAAGCTAAAGAGCCAAAGCTGAATAGCTGGAGACCAAAGACCAACTGGCTTCCTGAAAACCATGCTCCAAATTTTCTGGCTAAACACCTTCAACCCCCCACAACCTCCTCCACCTGCTCCACGGATCCAGCAGTCAGCCACAAGGAAACACTTCTCTTGATCCTACTCCCACTGAGACCCTTATTACTCATTAAAAAAAGCCAATTTAAATTATAAATAAGAGCTTGTTAGAGGGAACCTTCAGCCACTGCTCAGGATCAAAATGTCAATCTATGAAAGAGATGCCCTGCAGCAGGGTTAGATTGTACCCACAGCTGCATCACACCCCACTGCCCCTTTCCTCTGCCTCATCCTCATCTACTGCAGGAGTTCTCCTGCAGCTAATGACAAGGTAACTTTATTTCTTGAAAAGCCTCTTTTTCCCAGGAACACACCCCCTTCCTCATCTTCACAAACACAGGCAATTGCTGGAAGAAAAGGACCAGCACCTTCCAGATACCCTCAGTAACCTCAACCAGGTTCCTAGCAAGGACCTCCATCTGTTCAGATACTCCATGCCACCATCAGTCCCTCTCTCTGCCCACCCCCAGGGCAGGCCAGGACAGTGTGGCAGGTTAGGGCGTCACACAGCATGAGCCAGAGCCGCTTCCAAAGCCACCTCCAGCATGAGTTTATGCAATGCCTTCCTCAGACTCATCTCCAGATCCCCACTGCCTCAGGGAATACTGCCCTTCTTGGCACCACACTTCTACACAAAGCACAGGCTCTGGTGGCAGTCAGGAGGGCAAGGGCCAGCATGCACACAAACCATCTGCAGTCACCCACCAGCCAGGGATCTACCACTGGGATAAACAGCAGGGACAAGCCCCATCTTGCTGAATTCCTGCAGGCCAATGGGAGCTGTCAGTGCATGCTTTGGTGCCAGCTGCCTCCTCAGCTCCCATTTCCCATCTCCAGGCTAACCCATGATATCCCAGCGCTGGCTGATGGCCATTAAACCTAGTCCCGAAAGGGGGACTTCTCACCTGGTCTTACACCCACATTGTCAGTGATTAATGAGCACACAGCAGCCAGGCAGACCCAAAGTCAACCCAGGAGAGCAGAAAACAGCGGCGAAACCGAGCAGAAAGCCAAGCCAGGCAACAATCTGGACTTAAATGCAGCTGGGGAACAAACAGGGTGGAGGGGCTGTGGGAGCAGGACACAGATGAGGCTGGTTGTGCTAATTAAGACTAATTAGTGCAGGCAGGACCCTGATCCCTTTTGCAGGGGGAGGATATGGGAATGATGCTATGGGAACTGCTTAGGAAACTCAGGATAAACCAGCACTTCCTCCATCCTTGGCACAGCACCATTTTCTCAGTACCAGCAGAGCTGGTCTGAAGGGGTTTTGCCAGGATTGTTCAGATCCTGTCCCAGCCTCAGGAATCTGTTTTCAGGTGCTCTGAGAGCTTGGTTTCTGTTGGGTCTGTGTACGTTCCAGGGATGGATCAGGGCAGGAGTTTAATTTGTGACTGAAGCTGGGGCAGAAACAGGTCCCTGCCACAAAGTGCTCTGCAGTCCCACAGCTGAAATGTCACTTCATTTCCCTTGCTTTAAACGAAAAACAAAACCCAAAACCACACAACCCCCCCACTTCCTCTGCAAGAATCAATCTGCCAGAGGATTTGCTAATCTGGATCTCTGGAACAAATTCAACTGGTCTTTCTGAAGTGTGATTTGCAAGCTCTGAGGCGTTTGCACTTTGGTTTCCAGCTACAAAGAATCACAGAACCATTTGGGTTGGAAAATACCTTTAAGATCATTGAGTCCAACCATTAACCCAGCACTGCCAAGGCCACCACTAAAGCATGTCCCTAAGACACGGCCTGCCCCAAAGCTGCTGCTGGGGCTCCTGAGCACAGGGCTGGTTTACCAAGCTGTAATGTGCTGGAAAGGACCGGCAGAGAGCAGGGGACTTGCAGCCACCTCCACCGTGCCCCAGGCACAGCCTGTCCCCTGAGGGCTGCAACCAACTGCTGACAAGTGACATCCAGCAGAGACAAGCCCATAGCACTGGACCAGGCTGCACCACTTGGGCTGATGCTTTAATCAGAGCTAAATCTGGATTCTCTGCTGTCACCTCACTGGGTGACCTTAGAAAAGTCAGCTGGGATATAATATAAGTTACATGGGAGAGGATGGCAAAACAAGACATGGTCTCAGGATGAAAAGGTACTTTAAAAGTCACTTATAAAGGTATTTACCAAGACAAGTCTTCGCTTTCCTACCCTCAACAGACACTGAGTGACCCCAAAAAGCAGTTTACTGCCCCTCTCAGTTTACAGTAAACATCTCGCTTCTGTACAGGCAGCTTATTTTACACATTCATAAAATATGTGTCCAGCACGTACCAAGGCTGAGCTCAATGGCAGGAGGGTGCGAGAAACCTTCTTCTCCATTCCCATTCCTGCTCCCAAGATGCAGGCATTGTCCAGTCTCTGAACACCCTTCCAAGCCCCACTGCTTTGGGCAGTGGTTCTGTGTCCCCCCCAGCCACACTTCTGACTTCCCTGCTGGACCCTGTGGCTGGGTCTCCCTCCTCAGTGGCTCCAGAGAAGAAGTGGGCTGCTCCTCTCCCTACAGAGGTGCCACCAGCTACAAGCTCTTACTGAACACTATAAATGTCATTATTTGCATAACATAAACCTGAATTTGTGAAATATAAACCTCTTCCTTTGAGGCAAGCTACATAAATTCCCTGGGCCCTTGTGTCTCTTGGCATAAAGGGCTGCCTGTCCCTGCAGTGAGTAGCCAGGAGCCCTCATGCCAGCAGCTGTTTGTCCCCCATCGGAGCTGAGGTAAATTGAGGCACAGAAGAAGAAGGGGGAGTCACTGTGTGAGCACACACAGGGCTGCTCCACAACAGCTAGGGAAATCCAAGGTTTGAATGCTGATGTCTTGGGGATGACCGGAAGAAGAAGCAATATTCAGACATGAACAGGAGAGGATTAGCTGGTCAGGGCAGACAGAGACTGCCAGAGAGTGGCTGGAGAGAAAGACTGAGCAGGCAGTTGTTCTCTGTGTCCCATCCAGGGCACTCGTGTGTCCTCAGGTGCTCCACAGGCTGGTAGAGAGAAGCACCTTTGCACCGTTCACCCGCTCCCAACAAAAGCACACTGCAGCAGGCACACAGGTGTGGCTATTGCTGCGAACTCCAATCCTATTCCCAACCCTACTAATATGGGATGATCACGTGCGTGTGAAAGTCTGCCCATGTTTAACAGGTGTCCCAGTCCTGTCACATTCATTGCTCAACACCAGGAGCAGGTTGCCTGAGAGCATCAAGCCTGTAGGAGCAGGACAACACACACCAGCTCTCCACCTTCACACCGTCCATCCTATCTGGATACCTTGGAAGGGTTAATCCGAGGGTTTGCCGCGCTGCTGTTTCTTGGTGTGGCACAGCCGGCTAAGCCAGAGCTGGAACAAACTTGTTCCTTTACCTTCATGCAGGCAGGAGGCAGCAAGGAGGCAGCGAGGAGGCAGCAAGGAGACAGCGAGGAGGTCGTGTGGCACCTGGCAGCACATCCCCAGGGTACTTGCAGTGAATGTGCAGGTCAGGCTGCCCAGGGGCAGAAGACGGACGAAAGCCATGGGGTCTGCAGCCCCACTGGAGAGTCCTCCTCCATGAGCAGGCACCCAGGGAGATGTGAGGGGAGCCAGGAATCTGCTGGACAAACTCAAGAGTTGGACAGGGCAGCTGGGAACAGAGAGGAGCTGTGCTTCTGCCTTTTTTTGCAGGTTTGCTGTTGCCGGGGAGAGGTTTTAGGCTGTCATCCAGCTAATTCACGCCACAGAGACAAGCACTTGAATTAGTTGCATTATCTGCACCCAGCTAAAGTGGACAAAGGATTAAAGTGTGCTGAGCACCACCGCCTTGATTTGCATCTCAGAGCCCCTTCCCACGGGCCCCTTCTGCTCCCAGCCTTCTTTTTTTTCATTTTCTGGCTCAGAGCCAGCCAGCATAAGAGCCCTGTTTACAGAAATGATGCCTAGGTTAATATTGCAAAGACTTCATCAAAGCCTGTAGTCGCTACTGAAGCAGAAGGGTCTGACCGTGGGCCATGAGCTGACCGGGCTGCGCACACAGGGGATGTAGCCGCAGCCACGCGGCGCCACCCTTCGTTTGACCAGTTCTGGTCTCAGCGTGAGGTACGAAACTAACTTTCTGCCAGCATGGCATATTTGAAATAATTAGCAAAATCAAACTATTATTCATCTCTAAAGCTGCACACAAAACCTAAATGCAGCTGTTGTTTTAGGGAAAAAACACTCTTTGAGTGCTAAGTAAATATTGCGCTGTGCAGTGACCTTATGGGCACTTTTTCTGAGCTCATCCAGCTGCCAGAGATTATTATTTTATGCATGTTTATTCATGTGGAGAGGATGGGGCATGCTATTGCTATACGTTCTGTGCTGTCAGTCTCAGAGAAGTCCAAACTGGGATCTCTCAGAAGCAGCTCTAGATCTAGAGAGGTAAAGCAAAAGCCTATCTGCCATCACTGGATTCTAATTAATTGATGGCTTTAAAAGTGTTTTTTCACCACCACCATTTTGTAGGTAGGTGCAATTTTCCTGAAAGGTTCGCACTGAGCTCTGCTGTGACACGCAGCCTTTATAGGTTTCTATTTTACTTGGCATTTGCAGTTTTGCCTCCTCTTCTCAGCACGGGGACTGAGTGACCTTAGCAATTGCCAGCAAGGGGACTCCATATGATGAAAGCAGGCGAAAGGGAAAATAAGGGCGGAACTAGGTAAAGCCAATTCATACTTCACAGGAGGTGTGGTCTGGTCTTCTACCTGGCTGTGGTCACAGTCTTGTGAAATATAAAAGGAGAAGGCAGTGGTTTCTTAAGCAATCTGGTGCCAGGATCCTGTAGTGAGAAGGAAGGGAGGTGCTGGAAGAAATGCAGAGCAAGAAGTCAAGAGTGTCAGCTGGAAAAGGTGTGGGAGACGCCAGTGCTCTGAGCCTCAGGAACACCATCAGCTCTTCCCTGAAGGCCTGTTCACTGGGCTGAGGGTTGCATAGTAGCTGCACTCCCTTCCCCAGCAGGCTGGCTTAAAGGAGAAAGGAGCTATCATGTCCCAAGGAGAAGAAGCAGGACGCAGCACTGCCAAGCCCCAGGACCGGGGATGGGCATGGATGGTCCTGCTGGCTGCAGTGCTACTGCAGGGGCTGACGCTGGGCTTCCCCTGCTGCATCGGTGTCTTCTTCACGGACCTCCAGCACGAGTTCCAGGCCAGCAACAGTCAGACATCGTGGTTCCCGTCCATCATGGTGGCCGTACTGCACGGAGGGGGTGAGTGACGGCAGGGAATGGCCTCCTCCACCTCCTGCCCTTGTGCTGCTGGTGGGGGGGGGGATGTAATGAAGATACTTCCAGCATTTTATTAAGGCGGGTGGTGGAAGGGACTGGGAGGTCCAAGCAGAGTGGCTGTTTGGCAGTACACAGCATCTCCAAGCCACTTGGAGTCCAAAGTCCAAATGTCCACAGATTCCACGCTCCCTTTTGTCACTCTCAGAGTCAGCCAAGACCCTTGGTCAAAGAAGGCAAATCCCCCTCTCCGCCCAGTTTTTCCAGATCAGCAAGAACACAGTTACTTCTCACAGAAGGCCTCTGAATAGGCCAGCACATAGTGCTGGAGCTCTGGTGCTTTCTGGGTTCCTCTTGTCCACAAGAGCACATCTCCTTTTGAGTGCCACATGACAGCTCTGTTCTTTGTGGCTGAAGAGATGCCAAAAGCTGAGCTCCTCCAAGCTGCCAGCTGAGGCAAAGCTTTAAAAGCAGCTCCTTGGCCGGTGGCACGGAGCGCACACCCACGCAGGCATCAGGGTGGACATGAGCAGGGCTGGATCAGTGCAGAATATGGGTCAGGCAGCGCCCTCCGGCTGCAGGGGTGGAAGGAGCATTGTGCTCTGTGGATAGTGGAGTGAATCACTGGTTTTCCCTTCAAAATAAAATGTGGAAGTAGCACAGGACAGTGGTCCCAGATTCCACGGACAGATGCAGGAATGCTTTTCTATTTCTGCAGAGAGAAAACCAAATCCTCAGCAGCTCGAGGACTTCCCAGTAAGTGGTCTGTGCTTTGTGACCCATACAAATCCTGTGCTTGTTTGATAAACAGACAACCCAAAGCCTACCAGGCAACAGAGTGAAAGTTCCCAGGGTTGCCCATGTATCTGAGCTGCTCCCTGAGTTCATACCTGCTCCCTTCTAATGCTGGTGAAAGTTGACACTACATGATAAAGGAAAAAAAAACCAACCTCAGAGCCCTGAGTCACGCTGATGTGAAGGCTGAGGCAGGTTCAGTCTGTTCCGTGCAGGACATGGCTGGCAACCACCTGCACGGAATTGAGAGTTTGCACCTAAGCAGAAAGAGCTGGGCCCAGAATATCAAGGTGCAGATGAAAAGAGATGTCGAGGGAAGCGACAAGGGGAGGAATCACCACTGAGAGTCAGCAGACATAGAGCAGTATCCTTGGGGCTTGGAATTTGGAAGATGTTGGGCATTCCCCATCCTGCCTTCCAGCCCCTGTGATCCTCCTGTGACTAGTGGGAAGGATCCAGCTGGGACCTGCTGGCTCTGAAAAATTGCCTCAGAAGCAGCTTGGTCACAGCATGTCCAGGAAGGACAATTCTGGCAGTCTCCACAAGAATGTCAATTATCCTGTCATCTTTAATGAAGTAATTGTTGTGTAGGAGGCTGGAACCACAGTAAAAGGTAATACAAAGACAGCCAATACATAGATCCAAAAGTTATAAATTAGATAAGGAAAGAATAGCCTTGTGTTAATGATATTCACAATAGAATTTGTTAGGGCACAGCCAGACACTTGTATTTTTCTTGCCAGTTATGTCTCCTCTTGCAGGGTGTTACAGTACAGGGGGGCTTGTTTTTGTCCCCCAGTAGCAGGAGGCAGCAGTAACATAAACCAGAAGGAAAAAGCAACAAAAGAAACAGAGATCAAGGCCTTCCTCTCAGGCCAAGCACATATGGCTTTTGCTGCAACTTCTGACCTCCTTTGCAGGGGGCCAGGCTCTACTTGATTCAGGTTCTCTGGTTACACCCATCATTTCAGTGCTTAAATCTTTCCCAAAATTGCATTCTGCTGCCACCAGTATCTCTTAGAGGTGCCTCTCTCTTTTCTTCACCTTTATTTGTTTTAATTCAGAGGAACTGAAGGTGGAAAAAATTATTTGTTGCAAAAATTGGAAGAGGAAGAAAAATGGGCAGAGTGGCCTGTTCTCAGTGCAGTCAGTACTGGGAGAAGGTTCCATGCAGGAGAGCTATGGAAGCAAACACGGAAGGGCACAGGGCAAACAGTGGCTCATAACTCAGCCAAACATAACCCATTATTGGTGCTGTGCTCCTAGGTAAAAGCCATTAGTGATTATTTTGTTATAAGATAATTTGAGAGATCTCAGGTCCTACATCTGTCTCCAAAAGTGAATTTCAGGCCCTTACAGGTTCCTGGTCCTAGATATCCACGCACATGGAAAGCTCTGCACTAACTCATACAAATGCAGCACTTTTGTTGATATTATTCGTGCAAAAGAAAGCACAAAAGCCCCAGGCAAATCAGAAATAACATTTGAAACACAGACAACAAGTAACCAGGAACTAATCATGAAAAACCCTTATGGTTTTTAGAGCCAATCTCATTATTTTGTAGTGTTCAATTTATGCCTTCTTGGGCTAGTTAAACAGCAGTATCATCCTTAATGTCTTTAGCAGGAGGAAAAATAATCCAGTCACATTTGCTGGACAGTTTTTCAAAGGCCAGTGAAGTCTGACGTGTAAATCTCCCAAGCAGATCAAAATACAGGCAGCTGCACTCCTAATTTTAATAATGTTCCACTGTCCACTTGACTGTGTGGATTTTATTTCAAACCAGACATTGATTTAGGTCACAAATACGCCACAGGTTATATACCTTACACTGACTGACTCCTAATTCTGCAGCTTACAGTCATTTTGCATTTGCCTGCATAACCTTAGATGTTCAGATTTGGGGAAAAAAGTTAATAAAACCTGGAAAACCTTGAGGATCTTCCAAAGAACAGGAAAAGAAACTCTACCTTCAGATCCTCTTCTGCCAGAACATGTACCTTCCCACTGATGGTCTGCAGGTGTGAACTAATCTTTCACTGCCCCAAAATGAAGGATGTTAAATGTCATTAACAAACAAGTAATTTATCACAATCTCATGGAATTCACCAGAAGTCCATTTCCAAGGGTTTTAATGAAAATCCATCACATCCTACTTCATGGTCAAAATCCCAGCAGATCACAGACTTCCCCTCAGCCAACAAGATGGCCAAGCACTTCAGAGGATCACGGAATATATTTTCCTGTCTCCCCCACTACACTAAGCTGCTGGGACAACCCTTGGGGTCTTTAGACTACATCATTTGGTAACTGCAGCAATCCAGCAGGTACAAAATACTTCCTTCCTCCCTAACTGCTTCCCTTTTTTCTTCTCTGCTTCCAGGGCCCCTCTGCAGCATCCTGGTGAAGCGGTTTGGCTGCAGGTTTGTGGTGATGCTGGGAGGGCTGCTCAGCGGGCTGGGTATGGTGTCTAGCTCCTTCTGCAAGTCCATCGGCCAGCTGTACCTCACGGCCGGTGTCATCACTGGTACGTACCACGGAGCAGGGAAACTCAGCTGCTGTGCTGGAGATGGGAAACGGGAGAGCCCCGACTAAGTGGTCACATTTTTCCACTCATCTGTGAAATAGGAGAACTCAACAGCCTCCCAGCACAGCAGGAATCCTACAGCCACTAGACTCGGCCTTCACACCCCTTTAGCACACACCTCACCCACTCAAGCTCACTGGGAAGTGCCTCTGGAAAAAGCTACAGGTCTCCAGAGGGTAAAACAGAGAAGAGGGATGTCTGCTCTTTTTAGTACCTTCTCAGCCTTTTGTCTTTGAAGAAATGAGGGTTTTTTGTTGTTCTTCCAATCTTTGAACATAATGTGTTAGGATAATGTCCTTCCCAGGTTCCCTGGGCTTGTATTTCACCACTCTCAATCTGGGGGAGAATGGAGACATCTTTTTCTAACAAAAGACCGTGTTGGTTTTGAACAGAAGTAACAGATAGGAACTTTTCCTTTCCAAATATTTCTCCTATGTAACTGACGTTGAACTCTTAGTTTTTAATAACACAGGGAAATTAATTCCTTACTCTGGGACCAATCCTGCTGGATCTTGCAAGTTAAGCAGTGGCCACTGCATAGAGAGAAAAATAAGCAACTCCCTGAGCCCTGATGAAAGCATCGGGAAAACAGCACTGCTTGTTGCACGTGGTGTAAAACTCAAGTTTTAAATGAACAATTCCATAACAACTTTAGGAATTGCAGTGTGTCCCAGAAAAATGTCCATTTAGATCAGTATATTTACTATACCCAAGAACACAAAGAGTTTAATTTACACACAACATCCTTCTTCATCCCTGGTGTGGGGTTTCTGAGTATTAATCAATCCCTGAGGGCTGTGGGGGCTTCTGGTCTGGCAGGTCAGAAAACGCTTCAGTGGCAGATGAAGTCATCTGTGGGTACACCCTGAATTTGAGCTCTTTTCACCCTTTAAGATAACGTAGAAGGATCATTTACTCTTTTATTCTCACCTTTAGGTCTGGGATCATGTTTCAGCTTCCAGGCAGGAGTGACTGTGCTGGGCTACTATTTTGTACGGTGGCGAACACTGGCCAATGCTGTGGCCTCCACCGGTGTCTCCCTTGGTTTCACGCTGTGGCCACTGCTGTCTCAATACTTGCTGGATGAGATGGGTTGGAGAAATACCTTCCTCATCTTTGGAGGAATACTACTGAACTGCTGTGTTTGTGGAGCCATCATGAGACCCATTCAGCTGGCATCAGGGTCACTTTCAAAGTCTGCCAAGCCTGAAGAGGAGCCAGGAAGCAGAACAGAAGAGGCACAGCTGTCCAATGGAGCATCTCCTCACTACCCCACACTCCAGCAGCACACCAGAAGGACAAAATGCTTCCAGGTGCTGCAGAAGTACTTGGCTTTTGACATCTTCTGTCAAAACAAAGGTTACCAGATTTACACTATTGGAGTGACCTGGATGATGATGGGGTTTGCCTTACCCCATGTGTACCTTGTGCCTTATGCCATCCACAATGGGGTGGAGGAACGTAAGGCAGCCCTCCTCATCTCTGTCATCGGGCTCATCAACATCTTCATTCGCCCTTTCACAGGGCTGCTCTCAGGACACAGAGTCTTCACAGGGAGACGCATCTACCTGTTCAGCCTGGCCGTGCTCCTCTGCGGGCTCAGCAATTTCATCTGTGTCATCTCAGCTGAGTTCAGTGTGCTCATCCTCTACTGTGTCATCCTCAGCATAGCCATGAGTGGCATCGGAGCGCTCACCTTCCAGGTGCTGATGGATGTGGTAGAGATGGACAGGTTCTCCAGTGCTCTAGGGCTCTTCACCATCCTGGAGAGCATCACCCTCCTCATTGGGCCCCCGCTCACAGGTGAGAGAGGCTATGAAAGCTGGCTGGGGGAAAGGTGGTGGTTTGGAAACTGGTGACAAGTGTTTGGGAGCATCAAGAAGAGGAATAAAGGAGCTTCCAGACCCATGCTGTAGGTGAATTATGCAAAGGGAGCAGTCTAAAAGGTAGGGTCAGAAAGGAATGATCAGCCTCTTCTGACAGCTGGAAGGTCGTTTCTGAAGCTGCATCAAGAGCAGACTGAAAAAATGACTGACTTGGTAAGCGATCTGATAGGTGTGGGAGCAATGAGAGCTTTTTTCCAGTGAGTGGTAAGAAGCAGACAGGAATTACTATTAACTCTTTCACCATTTTGCCAGTTTGCATTGTTTTATCCATGGAGTCTCAAGGAATTGTGAACACCCCATTAAACAAATTAACTGTTCAGAATTATTACCAGTCCTACATTATTCAAAAGCCCCATGGTAAAAGCTTCAGTTCAATCTTCTTTCCAAGTTCTGGAGCGTATTAATATTTCTCTGGAGACAAGAAAGGAGCTAGTTATGACTTTCAGTCCAATAAATTATTCACAGTTCACTCCAAATGCCACTAAGTGACCTGTCCAAGACACACCTGCTCCTGCAGTACAGCAGGAAATTCAAAAGACTAACAAACAGCAAATGTCAACCTGAGCATGTCAGCCTCAGTTCAGGCTTTAGTTCTCTTCTCCAGACAATGAATTGTGGCTACTCAGCAGGAAAATTATGTCTGGTTCAATGATGTGATGGTAACATGCACCACATTTCATGGTACTCCCTGGCATTAGTGTGTCAGTCACTTTTCTCAAACAGCAAAAAAGGTCCTTTTTGGACATCTCTGACAGGAGCAGCAGATGGGCAAAACAAAGCACAGTAAAAGCAGCTCCATTTCTGTTTGTAGTCCTAAAATCTGCTACAGAAAAGGACACTGTGGAAAGAAACATCACCAATCTTGACTGAAAAATACAAGCAAATAAACATTATTCCAGTACTTCCAAGTTGATAAGCAGCCTATGGAAGGCATCATGTACTTGGCCCAAGTATCACTTTTCCATCTCTAACATTTGTGTTAAATTACTCCCTTGATATCTCATGCTTCTAAATGGTTTATATTGAGGTCACTTAATGTTAGTCATAATCTTGCTGTGCTCTGAATTTCCTTATCCCTCATTACACAGGATTAGAGACAAATGTTCAGTTTAGAGACCTTGGTATGTAAATTTCTGAGCTATTTCTCTATCTAGTTGTTCTATTTTCTGCCCTAGGATGTACTAGGGTCACTCATTCCAAAAACCACTGAGTGGCAGTGGCACAAGTGTCCTCTGCTGAGCAAAAAAAATGATGCAGCAGGTTGAGGAAAAATTACAATTTCCTTTCTTTCCTGATTTCTCTGTGTATTGAGAAATACTTTCTACAGAAATATCACCTGATTTGTGACTACAAATAAAAAACTAAACAACCCCTAGAATCTAGAGTAGAGGAGAGAACTCATCAGAGAATGCTTGTTTTTTGTATATGGCAGTTTGCTGAATGATGCAGGTTTAACATTCAGGTAAATGTATGCCTTTAGTGTGCCTCTTCTCTTTGGTTAAGCTATGGTTTCTATTTCAGGTTTCCTGGTAGACATAACCAATGATTTCCACTACGTCTTCTACAATTCCAGCTTCTTCCTCATATCAGCCGCATTATTTATGGGGCTCAGCTTCTGTGCTCTGAAAAAAAAAACCAAATTGAGAGAGGCTTCCAAAACACATTTGGACAATCCCTCCAGATATCAATACAGTGAAACATCACCAGAACCAAAGGCTGAAAATCAATCCCCTCCAGCAGTTGAGTACATCACAAGCGTATGAAAATAAAGAAGGGGAAAAAAGAGCAAGACAATGAAGTGGTCTGTACAATGCCCAACAGTGTTGGCAGATGATAAAAACCTGTCTGCTTTCCACAACTGTCATCTTCCTTTTGCACTTCCACTCCACAGGGCCATGTCAGACTCCAAGACAGCAATCCAGACCACGGTCCCAGTGCAGAACCCAGTGCCAGCCAAGGAGACAAAGCACAAAGAGATCTGAACTCTCCTAAAGCAAACCATGGGATAACAGCCACGAGACCCAGCACTGGGAGACAAAAGCTGTGTCAGTTCAATTGGGTTAAGTCACCATCTTTGAGAAGTCAATGGAATTTCACAAGCATGTTCCAGCTGGAAGTGCTGAATAACACATATTAATGGGTAGTTCTTCACAAAGAAGTATTTTTGCCTCATCTGAATATGCAATTTTTGTGCACAGGCTTCCTGGTTGCTTCCCATGTTGGGGGTGGCAAGGCAAGACAAACACTTTCCACAGGAAGTGTGTTATTATTTTCCCCATCTCTAAATATACAGAAGCAGCTGTGTGGGTTGTAGAATTCAGACAAATCTCTAGTAAGATCAACTATTTTCTCCTATGAAGCATATACAAGAGTTTTTCATGCCAAGGACAGTTTCAAAGCCTCAGAATTCAACTCCAGAGCCTCAAAAAAAAAAAAAAAAACCACAACCAACCAACCCACCAAGCCTTGGAGTGCCTGCTTTGTATAACTACTGATATCTCAAGTGCTGTTTAATATAACATAAAAGAGGATTCATGGCTCATGTAAACACACTTTAGCATTAACTGAACCCATTTGGGCAGGGAGGGTGCTATTAGACCTAACAATAAGGATATGCATTATTTTATGGGGCAAAATTCAAAGCAACTGTAGTTCCCCTTTGTGGAGATCAATTCAGCTCTTTAGTCTTAGATTTTTGAACCTAATTACATGAGCATTCTCATTATAGAGAACTTTGTACAAATATAACTTACACTTCTTATAAGCACAAGCAGAACTTACAAAGAAATCTGTGGGGAAAGCATACTGAGAAAAGTCAGTGTTGGTGACTTTCTATCCATACAGCCTCGACTGTAAGTGGCTTTTTTTCGATCACATTTCCAGGATTTAGGCTTGTCACTGCTCAGATGATGGCTGCATCAACTCAAGATGCAAACTGTTCATGTTCTGTATCATTCCTAATCCGACAGACACAGATAACAGCTTATGATGCACACGGATGAAGATAACCCAACACATCAGAACAATCAAAAAGATGGAAGCACAAAATGGGAGTCAAATGGAAGAAGTAACAGCTTTCAATGGAACTGCAGTGCCTGTCTAAGAACTGTTATATCAAACTCAACTCCAGTTTATCTGGAGAACTGTCCTATGAGATTCCTAGTGGCAAACCCACAGTCTTCATTAGAGCTCCCCAGACAAAAGAAACAAACCAACAAAAAAAAACCCGCTCTGGATGAAAGCACTGGAAAACTGACTCCAAGGTATCCAGAGACTACGAAGGCTTCACAGCTGGCTTTTACACAGAAGAGGCATCAGCCCTTCAGAAGGGTTCCTGCTCCCACAGCTCAGTATCTTCTCCAGTCCTGCCCTGGGATTACCGACCCAGGAGGATTTGCATCTCCTGATCAAACCTATACTTAAATAAGATGTTTAATGGGAGACATACATATCTAATCTCTCATCACATGTGTTTATTAACTTATGTAATGCTTACATGGCCCATAACTATAAAGCAAACAGGGACTGGTGCTTCTCATCTTACCAAAACAGACCACTGTATATTCCTAGAAAAATGAGGGGACTTTCTCATAAAAGCAATGAAAAGGGATTAAGTCCCAAATCTCTTCTAGCTATTGCAAATAAACAGCTAAGCAGCTGAACAGATTGCCATTTTCTCTGTGTGTAAGTCTTAAATTTTAAATCCTGTTCACCCTTCTACATTCCCTTTTTGTTTTCTTATGGAAATACGAGGTTATGTTGCTCCAGGTCCACCCACTGCTACAAATGTCATGGGCAAACCAGGCAAGATATGGTCTAACCTAAAACCCACCAAAATTTCTCACAGGAAACAAAGGTTAGGTGAAGGAGCAATGGAATGGCACCTGTATGGAGCCAACTGCTCCACCTGTAATACTTTCACCCTAGCTGCTTCATAAGAAAGGAAATGTACAGGACAAAACCAAAAAATCTTCACCAACTGAAGCTGACACAGAGATCAGCTCCCCCTATACCAAGGCAAAGAAACCTGTTCTGATCATTTCTTCATTTTGCACAGCAGTGCAAGATAATTTAGGATGGAAAGTAGGGAGAGTTCTTTCCAGAACTGCTTTTTGATACTCCTGGACTCATCACTGGGATCACTGGGACTTATTCACAGATGTGGGGAGAAAAATAACCAATTCACAAACCTGTTATTTTAACATTTCTCATCTTGCTGACTGAAACCTTTCTAACAGCCTTACAGTACTCAAACCTGAAAACAGAGTTGTCTCCCCTGGTTACTTTCCAAAGACCCTTTAAAAGAAGTACACAACCCACAGGTTGAAGCGAATCCTCAGCAGACAAGAAGTAACATTTTATGCTGTGTTTCCACTGGTGAATAAGATGTCTGAGCTCCCATAACAGAGAAAACAACTCCCCTCCTCTCCTTCCCACGGGTCTCCTCTCCCACGTGTGTTTCCAACCTGAACTCCAAGCTGCCTTGAGCAGGAGCTTGGCAAAGGATAACAGGACGGACCTGAGCAGGCTACAGAATAATAAACATTCCCCCTCAGAGGGATCCTACAGGTGCAGCAACACTCAGTCCTTATGAATCTTGAGGACCAGAAGGAAAAGAAAGCAATAAAAGTTCCCCTCATTAGTTTAAGGTCGGCTCTTTACACAAGGCAACCACAGCCCCACTGAAGCAGTTTCTTTAACACCAGCAGACAGTAAAATAACCCTGGCTTTAATTAGGGACAAACACTAATAACTCAGCCAGGTTACAAATCTCTGAGAAACAGCAGAGCGACAAAAATTGATCAGAATTAAATGCTCCTTGATCCCCATGTCCTCTCTTGCCCCTCCCCTGCTCCCTGTATCACTGAAGATACTCTGACCCTTGCAAGATAAGCATTTTTGCAAGAAACACCTTTCCTCATGGAAATGAAACATTCACTGGGAAGCTCACACTGAAATATTGCAAGATCATGATCCTTAAAAGCCTAAGTTTCTCTGCCAGGGTAATACTTGGGAAAGTTGAATATTATTTATTTATATTTAATAGCAATAAACCCCAAATAAAGGTTACAGCAGTCTTACGCACTCTAAGACACCTCAGAAGTGCAAAATCACTAAATTTAAGAGCTTGGCTTGCTGTTTGCAGACATGGCTAGTAGCTATGAGAAAAGAAACAACTACTAGAAATTAAAATTTCCTGAATTCTGGCTTCGAAGTGCTATGGAAGTCACCAGAATAGCCCCTGGAGCTGTGACTACCCAGCTAGACCAGTCCCTGCTCTGGGAACTGCTCTGGTAAACAGCAAGTGCTTGGAGCACTTGGACCATTAAACTACACAGCCAACACTGGGTGAGTAAATGCAATTCTTACAAGCAGAAAGAATTGCATTTTTCCTTTTTAAACTCAGCTCCCCCCTCCCCCCCACTTTATAAACAATCCCAGTAGTGCTCTGTTTGTATGGACTAGATCCCTGTGTTTGTTTGTGACTATCCTGCTTTCCCACATTACTCATTCACCTTCTATTTAACGACAAGTGAGTCTTTAAAGTGTATCAACACTTACCAGTTACAAAGGCACACATTAGAAGAGATTTCTTACTACAGTAGCAAAACATTCTAATATAGTTTGTACCACCTTTGCTGATCATCTTCACATATATATACTCAAATATGCACATAAAAATACATATATGTATGTTTAGACATATACATAAATACATACTAACTTCAGGTGATAATTATGCTAAGAGCTGAAGTTGCTAGCACTTAGTCTGGCTTAAACTTTTATACCAGGTAGAAATAAATACCTTCCCTTTCATGTTCTGTGTCTTCCCACACCACTACAGTGTTATAATATTTAGCATTACTGCATTCAGTGAAGCTTCCTTGCTCATCCTTCTATTTAATGTAGTCATGGGCAGATAATTTTAGTGCCCCCAGCTGTGTGGGTTATCAGCTCACCACTCTTGTCACTGGTGCCATGTGGATCAGTCCATGACTAATTTGCTTGATATGAAAATCGATTGTATTTGAGATAACACAAAAGACAACGTGTTCTCACGGCCTGTTCCTTGGCTTATCCACAAAAGAACATCCAGGCATGTGATTGCTTCAATAAAAGCAGTACAAATTTCTGCAGAGTCCACTCCCACAGTTTATGATCTTTATTAACCTTTACCTTGTATATTTACACGACTTGAACCATAATTGAACCCTCCTGCAGCACGTAAAATTGCAGTGGTTTCACCAAGCTGTGTTAGTTCAGGACAAGGGAATTGCTCCGTTCTGTGCCCAAACGTTTGTACTACCAAGGTGGAATCACCTGCTGCTCTTTTAATTCACTCCTTGGCTTTGTTTCGTTTTTTTCCCAGGTAATTTACCTCACTCTGCACGTGTGTTTTTACCTTTTCTCCCTCAGCTTCATGAGCTGCAATCCCATTATTTAAACTGGAACTGATACAGGAGCAGCACTACCACAAAGACAGCAGCATTGGGATGGAGCAGCAAAACATACACAGAGGTGAAAATTCTTTAAGGAAGTAATCAGTGGGGAAAAGGTCAGCTGCTTTGCAGAACGGAGCGTTTAAACAGCAAAGCTTTGCCATATAACGAGACAGCCAAATACCTCGACACAAGCTCATTTATTTCTATATAGCTTACATACATTTTATATTTTTTTATATATTTATATATAATA
>VYZQ01066812.1:1367-20810 GCA_013400655.1 Mystacornis crossleyi | reverse complement strand
GTGAAAGAGAAAATGAACCAAAACAATCCCAAACCCTCGCCAAAAAGCAGCCCTGACCTTGTTTTCTCAGGCTTTTTTTGTAGCTCATTCAGCTCCCCATGTGGAGCTGTCTGGGTAGGCAGAGGTTGAAGCAGTGACTTGCAGGGTGTGTTGTGAGGGGTGTTTCCATCTTATCCCTGCGACAGGCAGAAGATAGGGGGTTGTAACAAAAACTGCAGGTTCCATCTTCCCAGGAGAGGTTCCCAGGTGAAAGCTCCGTGGTGGTTGTACAACCACATGGCCAGAGGCAAAGTGTGTTGCAACGGGGCCCTGCTGAGCTCCCAGACCCTGCCGGGGTGTGGAGGTGCTGCCAGAGTGCGCAGCCAGGAGGGAGGGACTCAGGTGAACCGGGGCAGTGAATGTCAGAACAGGGACAGGCTTTAAAATCAGCCCTGTGACCTTGTCTGCTGCAGCGTCTGCCCTGGGGAGGCAGGAGAACAACGATTAATTTCTGATAAAGTTCTCATTTTCCACAAAGGAACACAAAGAAAGATGTGACAGATATACACCCAAATTATAGAATTATTTAGGTTGGGGAAGACCTCTAAGATCGAGTCCAACCATTCCCCCAGCACGGGCAAGGCCACCCTGGACCCCTGTCCCCAAGGGCCACATCCACACGGCTTTGGAATCCCTCCAGGGATGAAGACTCCACCCTTGCCCTGCGTAGCCTGTGCCAATGCCTGACCACCCTTTCAGGAAGAAATTTTCCCTAATATCCAATCTAAACCTCCCATGGCACAACTTGAGGCCTCTTGTCCTGTCCCTGTGCCCTGGGAGCAGAGCCTGATTCCCCCCCAGCTGCTCCCTCCTGTCAGGGAGTTGTGCAGAGCCACAAGGGCCCCCCTGAGCCTCCTTTTCTCCAAGCTGAGCCCCCCCAGCTCCCTCAGCTGCTCCTGGTGCTCCAGACCCATCCCCAGCTCTGTTTTCTTCTGGAGAGTGTAAAGTTGCTCGTGCACTGCCAGAGGTCTGTGTCTGGTGTTTTTGTCATAAGTCTCCCTCGCTGTGCTGTTGCAGGGGATTGGACCAGATGGCCTTTAAGGATCCCTTCCAGCCCAAACCATTCCATGATCTTGTGTCTGAGAGCAGAATACCCCTGGAGCATGGTTGAACGTGCTGGTCACTTGTTCTCCTGTCCTGGGTGTTGTCATCTTGCTCCCATGACATCTGATTGTATTTGTATGTTGATATTTCCCATAGCTTAACTTTGTAGTATTTTAGGGGAGATAACACCTAAATTCTGTCTCTCCATTCAGAGTTGTGAGGAGCAGAGCAGCTGATTCTGCTTTCCAGCTTTCCCTGAGTTTTTCCTCACTTGTTCTCAGCAGTGCAGTGACTGTTCCTGCCTTACCCCCTATTCATCTCTGCTATCTGTGCTCTGCAGCTGCTCAGTGCTGTGTGGCAGAGCCATTAGTAGAGTTTACTTGCTAAATATCTGTATCTGGCTCTTTCTGTTAATTGCGGATTGTCATTTATTAATCCTGGCTTTGCTAAAGGCCTCACCCTCTTTCACTGACAGGACATATTCAGACGTGCTGTTCTCTCTTCTGTAGTACCAGTCATCACACTTGGATTGGAGTAGCAAGAATGCCTCTAGTGATTTCAAATAAAATCCACCTGGGGACCAGATTAAAAATCCTGACAGCTCAGTGCAGACACTTGAGCACTGATGTAGACTCACAGCTGTGCAGAAACCGCTCAATGTGTTGGTAGGGATGGCAGAGCAGAAAAGTCACCAAAAAAGCAACTTCCAATTTTGTGCGATGCTTCTGTGCCAGCATCCAAGAACACGTTCTCTTTCCCAGGGTCAGATCCATCAGCTTCTTACTTCTGGGTGTAAATTCTCTTCCAGAATAGCCCCCTTGGCTGGTGAAGCAGGGCTGTGAGAGCCAGGTGCCTTTAGCTTTTTGAGAGCTGGTTCAGGCAACTACCTGCCACACAAAGGTTAAACATTGTCCCTCCTTCTATTATTGTCATACTCAGAAGTGCTGTCTGAGGGTCTAATAATAAATAGCACAGAGCACAAGTGCGTGCAAAGGCAGAAAATGAGTGAATAAATGGAAATACGGGTTTGCAGACAGCACTAACTTGTAACTGAAGCTGAAGGTATCAGACCCAAGCAACTGCTAAGTTACAGAAACAGTGTCAAGGATTCTGCCTTTGAAAGGTGAATCATATATGAGGTGGTTTGGATTGTGTAATCCTGCAGGAAACGTCAGGCACAGGGTTGGACGAGCTGCCTGCATGTGCAGGAGGAATTAAGTCGTTCTCATCATCAGCCACGAACGCTCAGAGCAAAACCCCACGGCCACCAAACTGTGCTGGTGGGAGCTGCTACCAGTGAAGTCTCCCGGCCTTTATTTGTGTAAGCACGGCAGCTCTCAGGCACGTTGGCAGCCTCAGCCATCCTTTCAGTGTGTTTAACAGGGAAATGAAAATCAGAAATACAGGGAGGGGATAACTTTGCTTCCTGGACCTCTGTGGTTTGAGTGGCTGCATGTTATTTGCCTGGAAGCCAAGTGACTCTGCTGGGCAGCTTTTATTTCAAAACAAATAACTAGTTAGGTAATTTCCTCACTCATTAGTTTATACGCTTTTCCTACACTGAAGGGTGAGAAAATTCAGCCTTAATATTCTTTTCTCCTAGCCTGTGTGGATTTGGTGTTTTTATAGGGGACAACAGCGGTGTAAGCTCATAAATTTTTCCAGCCTGCTCGGTGTGCTGTGCTGAGGTGCTAAGCACTGCTGTGTCAAAACACACAGTGCCTTAAGCAAACAAGGCTGTTTGATCAGCAGCACTGCCCTTTGCTAGGAGCTGGGGAGGTGCTGTATTTTCCTGGAATCGAGGTGCTGCTGGCTCATCCATGAGGACACGGATGCACGACCGTAATCTATTAACAGCTGAAACCTCAGCGTTGCTGTGCCCCAGCCATGGCTTGTTCCTTGTAAACCAGAGGGTGGGAGATACAGGGTTGTTCAGAGTGAGGATTTCTGGGGTCTCTTCAGCCTCTGCCCCTCACATAAGGGAAGCCTGCCATGCTGGAACACTAAATGCAGTGAAACTTCTGGGAACTGGGACGTTCCTGGATCATCTCCCCTGCCTGTTAATGCTCAAGTAACGCTAAGCTTGGTTGGGGTTTTGTCAGGAGTTTATTAGATGTTGTAACCTCTCGGAGCTGAACTGTTACAGGCTTCTGATCCCTCACGTTGCTCCTCCAAAGTGTTTTGTCTTTGATTTTTTTCCTTTGTTTGAGTTTCAGAGAGAAGTGTGGCTGAGCGCCTTCTGTGACATGGGACACTGAAATGGTTATTGAAATCCTGATACATTTTAATGAGCATCTCCATAACGCTGCTTTCCCTCATATTAATAAACCTCCTGGCAGAGGACAACTTCTAGAACCTAATCTGGCTTCATCTATGTGCAGTAGCTGATCTGTTGTGAATAGATTCCAGTCTCGCTGCAACATGGAGGGCCTCTCACAGGAAAACAAACAAATCTGTGCAAATCACGGCCAGAATCAGTTGAACAGCAATAATGCTTTTCCTTTATCTTTGCTTCTATGAAATGTCCCTTAAATCACATGTCAGGTTCACCTCCCTTCTCGTAACTGAGGGATTAAACTTTGCTGCTGAAGCAAATGTTCCTGTCTGAAGCTGAGTGTCTGTTTCTAGTTTTTCGGTGATGAAATCTGAAATAGTAGCCAGAAACTTGGAAATTCTTTCGTGTCTAAGGTTTCTCCTGGTTTCTGCTAGGGAGAGGTGTTATGACAAGTGCTCATTTCTCAGCAACTTTTGAACTCTCCTGCCAATTTAAATAATCATGTGGCATCTCAGGCTGTGCCTCTTTCTAGAGCTCTTCAAGATTTGTTGAAGCCAGTGATATACCCAGACCCTCCCCTTTCTTAGCAACCTGAAGTCATTAAGTTTCTGCAGCAGTACAAGCCCTTTGCATTAATGTTTTTATAGCCTGGTTCTCTGTGTGCATAATAAATTCCTGGTGCCTTTTTAATGCTCAAAGGCTGCAGTAATTTTCTTGTTGCTTGTCTGGAATATTTTCCCTAATTCCATTACCTGTAGTGTTATCACATGAATAAATAAAGAACAAAGTCAGGTTTGACTCTACATTTTACTGCTTACCCAGCAGTAGCTGAGATATTTTTGCAGCAGTTTCCTTCCAGATTTCATCCTGACCCTGCAGTCTGCTGGTTTCCCTGCCCACATTCAGCTGTTAACTCGTGTCTCCTGCTGCCGGTTGCATCTGTCCTCAGCTGGGGAGGAACTCCTCGAGAAAGGCAGTCAGAAATATCTGCCAGCATTCCCCAGCTGGTTCTGCCTCAAAGCTCAGTCAGCCCTCGGTCCCTGGCTCGTGGCATTGCTCTTCTGGAGCATCCTCCAAACCACGACCCGGTTCATGCGAGGTCCCTGCCATCGCTTTGGGTGTAACTCTGTGTTCCTGGAGGAACCTGAGCTCAGCCAGTGCTCAGCTGCTTTGTTCCAGCTGGTGGGTGTTGCTGTGCTGTGACTTGTCCCATAGGATGTCATCCTGCCTTGGCCTGAGCCCGTTCCTGCCCTGCCTGTGGCACCTGAGGGTCCCCGTGGAGAGCAGTGGGGACAGCCCGGACCTGTGAAACGGGTGTCAGCAGAACCGTGTGCCTTTTGTCTCTGCCAGGACGGATGAGCTCACGCAGCAGTGTCAGAGAGTTCCTGGGGCTGCCTTCATCCCGCTGGCACTGAGCAACCTGCACTTAAATTGGAGCTGTGAGGCAACTTAACACCACGGGGAAGTGCTTTAACTCCTGGTGAGAACAACCTGCATCGCTTCACTCCCAGGCAGAGTAAAAAGGGCAGCTCTGAAGTGCTGTGGAGCTGCTGCAGAGCTGCCATCCTTCATCCCCTTCGCCTCCTGAGCCCGTTCTGGGTGGGCTCTGCCTTCTCTGGTTGCCAGAGGTGCTTTTGGTTTCCTGTGTCACATTAAAGCCATGCAAATAGTTTCTATAGCAACAGGTATCTTTGCTTAGCTCTGACGCAAAATCCTGAAAGGTCTTTCTCATTCTGTCTTCATCCAGTTCTGATTTTTCATTTTATCAACTCTTTTTGAAGATAAAGGGCAAATTAATTCTGCTCTGTTTCAGGAGTTAACTTGCAGCGCAAGTGACTGGCCAGTTTCAAGAGCCCACTGAAGTTTTTACACCAGGAACTGAACTTTGAGCTGAAGGAGAAATCAGCTGGAATAATCTAGAGAGCACCCCGACTGTACAAAACATGAAATCAAACTAGTGAAGAAGGCAGCGTGGCCTAGTCGGTAGAGTGAAGGAATGGGAAAAGGGGCAGAAATTCATCCCCCGCTTTGCTTCTGGCCTGGTTATTCTGAGGCTGTTTCCCCTCCTGTCCTTTCAGCTCTGTTAAATTCCCCATAACATGTGCTGCAGGATGCGGGCTGAGCGTGTCAGGGCCCTGTTTGATGCTATTGCAAGTGGAAAAACTGGAAAAAAAAATTCAAAAAAACCTCTACCCCCTCCCCCCCAACAAATTTAGATAAAACGGTGTTGCCTCCCTGCACGAGGTGTTTGAGTCTGCCAGAGTCTCCTGTTTAATTACTGCAAGCAGCTGCTGCAGTGGGACACACGGAAAAGCAGCTGTGACAAGATGCTCTGCTCACCCTGCTTTTGTCAGCACGGGGCTTGGGTTCCTAAGGGGGAGGAATAGGGGTGGGCAGGCTTCAAAAGCTGTGCTGATTTTCAGGAAGAGAGGCTTGTGAAGTGTGAGCAGGAGGGACTGGAGCAGAGTAGGGGTAAATGGCCACTCACCACCATGGCCATTTACTCAGGTAGCGGCCTTCAGCCTCACACTTCGTTTCCCCTGTGTGTCCTTGTATCGCCTGGCGCTTGTGGAGGAGTTTTTGGAGGGCCTAAGGCTGAGCTGGTTTCTTCCTTTGCGGGCCTTTCTTCTCAAGGACTGACTGGTGCTGGCAAAACCAGCACATCTTGCTGCAGGCACAGCTGCAGGTGTTGTCTGTGACCCGGCTGCTAATATTAAATAAATATGAGGTGCAAAATGGGCAAGACGAGACCGCGACAAATAAGAACTGTGAAGCACCCCACAGCTCTGTGGCTGCATTCTTTATGTGCAGATCTCTTTTCTTCCCTCTAAAACTCCTTTGGCTGTGAGGGGGCATTGCCCACACTGCTGAGACTGGGCCGTGGCATACCAGGGGATGTGCAAGGAGGGTGGGTGACCTTTGGGTTCCTGTTTGATTGCTTCGGCCACGAGAAGGATGCAGGATGCCTTTTGTTCCTGGAGCAGCCTGTGTGGTACTGCTGAGGTCACCTAAACTTCTGTTTGGCTGAGCTGTCTCCGCGATAGAGCACAGCTGTGAGACGAAGTTTGTAAGGATTTGCTGATTTATATTTTATACGTTAATTATTGTGTGTATGCAATCTATATGCACATGGATATGAGGCTTCATGAGTGAAGTACCTCCTGCTGTAGCTCTGGCCCTGCTCTGTGTCACACTTTGCCACGACTCTTAATGAGAATTTGGCCATTTCTGGCTGTTCTGAACAATCTGCTTTTGCGAGTGCACTGACGTAAATCCATATCTGACATCGGGCTCTGATATGCTCCTGGCAAGGCTGGTGTGAGCCGAGCTGGGGGTCTAATAACAGCAGCAGTCACTCTGGAGATGCTTCGTGGATCTGTTTGGATTTTGTTTTAATAGCTGCGGCCACAGCAGCAGGTTTTGTGCAACCACTGTTTGCCTTTCTGCTGTGGAAATGGCACGGCTGCAGAGTGCTGCAGGAGGGAGCTCGGAACCCAGACAGCTGCTCTGTCTCCCCTTCCCTCTCCTGTGATCCTGGTCAGATCCTCTGTTTCGGATTCTCCGTTTTCCTGGCTGAATTCGTAGTTACACAACTGCATGATGCTGCCCGTGTAATCAAAACCCTCTCCAGCAGTGCTTGGTGTAAACCAGACCCTGAAATTTGAGGAACACAATCATGTGCCTTCACAGAGCTGTTCCCTGGCCTTTTTCATGCCCCTTACTCCTGCTCTCTGACCCGATCCAAAGCCTTCTGGGATTCATCCTGGCTGCCTTGCAGGTTGCCGGCCCTTCTCAGGAAGGAGCACGCGTCGCCGGCGGAACGTCTCGCGCGCAGTTTCCAGGGTTACCCGTGTAGTGCTGATAGCGAGCAGGAAATTAAAATGCTCCGTGGTGATGATCCCTTATCGACGGCAGATGGTGGCCATTAGCTGGACGTGCGCGTCAGGGGAAGGCACCAAGGCCAGCAGAGCAGACACAGCTGTCGGGTTGGTGTCGCCACCCCTGCAGGTGCCCCGTGGCACATGGAGGGCAGTCCCTGAGTGCCCTGCTCTGGCTGTGGAGTGTGGGGCTCTGCTTTCCTGGAAGTAACTCCAAGGAGTCAGGGTGGCTTCCAGCTGAACTTGTTTGCAGAGTTCTCAGTCCTTGTTATCGGCCCATCTGTACAGCTGGTTCTCTCCTGCGAGTTTCTCCCTCATACACAACTTTTCTCTCTTGTTCTTCAAAAGACCTGGTTTCTTGACGTGGGACCGTTCTAATTTTAAGCTCTCTGAGCGTGGTCCTGGTGCCTGCAATCTTTGTGGAGATGGATGGGCTGTAACCTGTGCCAGGATTGTTTGGGGACGTGTCAAGGGATTGCTGAAAGTGGAAAATCACCTGAGGATCTGTTCGGCTGAGCTCTGAGATTAGCCAAGTGTCATGTTATAAGTTCCTTTGCTTTCTGAGCTGTTTCTTCTCCCTTGTATCTCTGTGGGGTTTCTCCACCTCAATTTTCTGCTAACTGTGAGGTGCAGAATTCGGCTGGAGTGTGGACATGGCCTGCTCGTTTCAGATCAGGACAGCAAATCTCTCCCTGGATTGCCTCTGACTTCTGTGTGTACCCGAACAGCTGCTGCCTGGCATGCTACAGGGTGAAATAAGAATATTTTATTTGCATGCAAAGCCTTCTTGGAGATAGTGATGCTGGTGTTGAAGTTTTGGAGGACCCACTGTGATGGCTTAGCTTTGCTCTGACCTCAGGCCTGGCTTTGCTTGTGGAAGCACCAATGGAAGCCCACTTTTTGCTCTCTTTGCCAGCTGTAGGCTTAATTGCTCTTAAGATGTCAGTAATTCTGCAAAGACCAGACCTGTTCTAACCTGTGCTCAAGCTATTGATTGAATAAAACACTGCAGGCTGACTTCTGGTGCGGCACGTAGGGAGTCTGGCACCGCGGCAAATGCGGGATCGTACGCAAACCAAAGCGTGCTTGTGGTGTAGCTCCTTACTTCCCTCCCAGACCTTAACCCTAAAATCTGCAGCCCTGAGAGAGCTCTGTCCTCGCTACGAGCTTTCTCAGGCTCTAAGAGCCTGCCGTGCTTTTTGGGTTCATTTTTAATGCAATTGTTTAATTTCAGACGTCCTGAATGACGCCATCTTTGACGAAGACCACGATGAGATGGTAATTGTGAAGGACATAGACATGTTCTCATTGTGTGAGCATCACCTCGTTCCATTTGTTGGAAAGGTAACTCTCCCTCACAGAACAAATGCGGGAATGCACAATAAAAGGCCTTAAGTACACGTAAAAGACTTGGTAGCTGTAGCTATAAAGCTTTTAAGGCTGTAAGTACTTGCTGCTCACAGCTACGGTTCTAGAAGTTTAATCTTCAGAATACAAATAAGGAAGGCCTCCTTAATGTGAGGTTTTATTTGAATTTAAGCTCCTGAAATGTAATGCTCAACCTTTCCTAGTCTAAGTAATCTAATGGTTTCTGACATTTCCTATCAAAGCTCTTCTTCGTGAAGCAGCAGCGAGCCTTGAGGGCAGACATCTCGATATTAAACCAGCTCACCCTGCACCCTGGCTCTGTCATGGATTTAGCTCCTGGCTCAGAGCTATCCAGTGCACGTTCACCTCTGAAACCCCCTGTGAGTGGAACAAACTCATTAGCAGCCCTGCCTTAATTATGTGAGCCGTGTCAGGGCGAGGGTAGCCAAAAGTGGCTATGCTTAACTGGGGAGTCCCGTGAAAAGGGCTGGTGTTCCAGAGGGCGTTGGAATTGTAATGCCAACAACTTTAGGAAAATAAAATTTCTCCAGTTAACCGCCGTAGAGGTGGTGAAGAGTTCTGAGTGGGAGCTGCACGTCTCAGCCTCTTCTCTCCCTTCTCAGCACAGAAGGATGGAGCTTAGCCTGATCCATCTGTTACCACAAAGTGCTCACAGGTCCAAGAGCAGCACGTGCTTGTGTTGTCTATAAAATTCAGTCGGTGCCACATATGTTCCAAGCAAATGGTCTCCCAAAAATAAAATACATGAACGGAAACCAGCTGTTTATTTGGTTGAGTCAATTCAGTTTTGTCTGCTTTCTTTTTGTTCTGTTAGTGTTTCATACTGGAAAACAGGATAACCTCATTTTCTGTGCAAGCTTTCCGTCATGCCTGTTACTCCTGGGTGTGTGTCCTGTGTTTATTCTCCCTGTTACTCCTGTGGCAATGTGTGCTTTTTTTTTTACATCCAGCTGTTTAGCCTGTGTGGTTTGGAGAAATCTCCTCACAAACACCGACTCAGTCCTGCTAAATGACTTGGCATGGCTCTAAACATTCAGGGAAACCATTGCCCTGCTGGGTGCACCAAACAGGCTGCAAACACTGACCTGTAGGTCTTGCATTTGCAGCTCTATCATAAAGGAAATCAAGAAATCTGCAGAAATGTGGGAACAGGATTCAAAGCTTATTTCTAAGTCGTGTCTTCACTTTGTCTGAAATGTTTCGTGTCTTTTCAGGTGTCAGTGGGTTGATTACCCGACAGAAGTGGTAGGAATGAGCAAGTTAGCCAGGTAATCAGGTGCACTGTGGTACCTCTACTGCAGGTACAGCAGCACAGGATTCTGAGATGGGGCCTCCAGGCAAAGCCAGAATCCCCCACTGACACTCGCCTGCCGTATCCTGGCTAATTTTTCAAGTCTCTGGTACAGTGGCACAAGTACTGGTTTATAATCTGTTATAAATGTAAACCCACTGGAATTCAGTAGCCTGCATGGCTTTCTAAAAACAAGGAGTTGAATGTTCTTCATATCTGAGCACTTTTCTACTAAACTTCTTCCAATTTAGTTCAAGTACCTGTTCGGCAAATCCATCTTCGAGCAGGATGGAAGCTGAGTTAATCATCCATGATCTATGATACCGAAACAAGAAAAAAAAAAATCAGGAAGTGCAGCCAGATTTTTGGTGGCAAAGTACTTCTCACCATCAGAACTTTCACTAGAAGTAAAGCGCAGTCCCTCTTCCTTCCGCTCCCTAAATCCATTTAATGTCTTGAGAGAAAAGCATGTTTATTTTAGACAAACAGCGCTGTGCTGAGTAACAGCCTGCCTTTGTACCCAAACGCAGCAGTGCTCTGTGGCATTCCTGAGACTTGGAACAGGAGCCTTGACTCTTGAAGAGCTGTGACTTTCCTCCCCCTCAGAAACACTCACCTACTCTTCACCAGGACCTCCTGAGGCACCCGCAGTCTCAGCTCCACAATTCCCCAGGCTTGCATGGTGCCATGTTCCCCCCACATGCTAAAGACTTCTGGGCTGTCCCAGAGTTGGTTCTGGGGCAAATGCACATCTCATTGTCGGTGCATGAGTTTCACATGCCCTCGGAAGTGTGGTTTTGCTGCTGTTAATGGTTGTTCTCCCCTGTCTAGGTACACATTGGTTATCTCCCCAACAAACAAGTGCTTGGCCTCAGCAAGCTTGCTAGGTAAGTGTTCCAATGAAAGTGATGCTAATTTGTATAAAGGATTCCAGGCTGTGCTAACTGTGCTAATCTTTTTAATCTCCTCTCCCTCTAAAGCTCAGCCCGCTTTGTGTCCTGGATTTGGATTTAGACCAATCCTCAGCATTGGTTTTTGGGGGGTTTTTGTGTGTGTTTGTTTTTTTTTGTTTGTTTGTTTTTTGTTTTTTGTTTTTTTTTTTTCTTTCTTGTGGAGAGGACAGATAAGTCTTGGAGCGGTGTGTTAATTGTGTTAATTCACACCAGTGGCTGCAGTAGAGCCCTAGTGGTTTTGTAGGTTCCCCCAGAGCACTGAGGTCTGCAGGGAGCTCTGAGGCAAAAAAAAAAAAGAATCTGGTCATGTTCTAAGGCAGGCCACAAAAACCAGTGAGAATTTCTAGCTATTTACTACTTGGGTCTAGGTTGACTAATAAGAACAAAAATCTGAAACTTCCAAGCTGTAAATGAACACATTTTATAGAAATAAATTGAATGTAAAGCTTTCATCTCTTAGCTGACTCTTCAGATAAATTCAGCATTTCTTTCTTTCACTGAAGACCTGCTGAGAACGCTGTGGGGTAGATTTTATAGATAAAGTTCAGCCTAAGAAATAGAGCAATTGTGATGCACGTGAGAAATCCATTTGTTATGTAAAATAGCTTTATTCCGCAGCAAGTGCCCTTGGGTCAGTTGCTGCACCGACTCTCGTTAATAAGTGACGCTTTCTAGAGCTGGTGAGGAAGAGGATGGTAGATCCCTTCAATAAGCAGATTATTTGGGATCAGAGTGGAAGGATTCCTTTTTGAGAAACAGACCTAAAAATCTGGCTGCAGTTTAGAAAGACCACACAGGTTTTGCTTTATGCTTTCCCTGATAGGTCTGTTAATCCTGCTGCAGTTCCAGTAACACTAATGAGAGTTAGCCCCGCAAATCTGACCGCCTGCTGGGTTTTCTTAGCAGGTCAGAAGCGTGTGGGATATGACAGCAAAATGTTCCAAAGCGAGCCAGGTCTGTTCTGTGCTCTGCTTGCACACCAGGGAGTTGGGCTTGGAAGTGGAAGGATCCTTGGAGGTCGGATCTTTGCTGGGTAACCTCGTATGGCAGGGGGGCGTCTCCCTGTCCTCAGCAGTGCTTTAGGGGTGGAATTTACTCGGATTAAAAGGCTGAAGCGGGCTGTTCAACACGTAACTTTTTCCCTGCACGTTTTTTGTGGCTGTACAGAGCTGCTGGAATCGTGGGCTGAGGTTCTGAGCTGTCAGAGCTGCAGCTGCTGGGCAGAAGACTTCGCCTTCTGTAGCTGCTCGTGCTTGGGGATGTGTGTTGGCATCCCATGGCTTGTGTTGAGTGTTGGGTGGGTGTTTAAGTGGGGCAGGGCTGGGAGTGTCGTTTTGTTGTCGTTTTTTGGAGTTGGATTCCTCGAAGAGGATGCATCCTTCCTGAAGAGACTCTCCTTAGCACGTGGTTTCATTTCTGCAGGGCTCCAGTGCAGGATTAAGGATCACAGTTGAAATATGCATCCACTGGTTTGTGCTTGCCCTGGTCTCTATGTATCTCTCGACTGCAGTTGTAAAAAAGGGAGCTCAAAATGGTTTTCAGTGTTTGGTTTTTTTAATGCCAGTGGCAACATGGTGCTAGAAATGTACAATTTTCCTGCCATTTTTCCTCAGTATGGAAACCTGCATCAGTATGTGCAAGGCTTCCTGCACTGTGCTCAAAGGTTAAATTTTGCCTCTCTTTAAAGTGAGGGTAAAACTCCCATGCGCTGCAATAATGAAAAGATTAGATCCTTGTATAATAACAAAATGTTCTCACTTTTGAGTGCTTGCCGTGAAGAGCCAAATCGTGCCTCCCTTTCGTGCCCTATATAATGCAACCAGTGTTCAAGCAAAGATTTATGAGGCTGTTGGTGCTCTAGGCCTAATCTTTCATAATAGGATTAGTCTAATGTGGTGAGTTTCTGTAGTTGTGGATGACCTGTGTTCAGTAAACAAACATCTTTCCCTGGACTTTAAGCTCAGGCTTGAAAATGCTCTTTCAAATAACTGTTTTTACATAAACACCTTGTTAGGACTTCTTCTGTGCGATATCTGAGCATCAGCATGTTTCTTATCCATACAGTTAATCTAAATATTGTGCTGCTTTGTTTTACGATACAACACAACCGTTTCATTGCTGGAGGGGAGTTTGTGCGTTTAATTCTCTCTCCAAAACAGCAGGAGAGTCTCATTGTCGGGGATGATTCTTGTAAGTGATGCCTCAGGCTGCCAGCCAGTGTCTGGCCTTTGTCTGGTGTGACCAGACAGGTATCCAAGCTTGCAATAGCAGCTCCTTTTTGTGGCCCCTTGAAGTGTAATTAAGCATTTGAGGTTGGCATGAACAACCCCGGGAGCTACAGGGCAATTATATGGATTTTCTTAAAAGTGTGGATTCTAGAACTGTCAGTGTCACTTGCACTGCCCACCAATGGCTTAAATTTGAAATCTTATTGGAGGGGACCGTTAAGGTGATCCCTGCACGAAAATGAGAGGGATGGGGTGAGATATGGGTGGAGAGATTCTGTTTTAAATAAGACCAATTCTGTCTCATTGTTCTTAGCTAAAATTGTGGCTAAATGCAAGAATCCAAAACATTTCTTGCTCAATTTCAGCAGCCTCCTGGGAATCCATTATCTGAATTGTCCTTAAGGCAGCATTTGGTCTAGTCTGAGGCACGGAGAGATGATCAGGAATTAAGGTTCAGGGAGCTTTTGGACATGAATTCCCCCAAAACTGTGCGATGCAGATGGGTGGGCATACAAGGAATTCCAAACCAACAGGAGACCAGAGGAGAAGTGGCTGGTTTGCCCTAAAATAGGGCAATTATGCAGGTGGGGGGAACCTGTCCCTCAAGACAGTGATGTTCCAAGGGAAGCCCGTGAGGAACACCAGCCTGGGGCCTGGTCATGCATTTCCAGGGAGGACATGGATCAGCACAGCTGTCCCTTTTGATAGCAGCAAATTAATTGTGAAGATCAGTCAGTGGCCAGCTGGAAATAACTGTAATATTGCCTTTTTCCTTTCTCCTTTAGGATCGTGGAAATATACAGTAGAAGATTACAAGGTAAACATGAAATTTGGGGGCTGTTGTGTGCACTCCTCCCCTGGTCAGTGCAGGGGGCTGGAAATCAGGGCTGGGCTGTGGATGTGGAGTTAATGAGTGGAGAAAAAGCCTTCCTGGAGAGGTTTTTCTCACCTGTTTATTGTACTTAGCCTCTGCATTCCCTGTGAAGGGTAACATCTGCCGAGGGACGTAGGTGGAGGAAGGAACTGAGGCACTGAGGATAAATGTGCTGCCATGAAGGGCTGCCAGGAATAACTAAACTAATTGGATGCTGCTGGGGATGAACTCTCCTACAGAGATTTGGAGAGATGCCTTCAGGAATTCTTGTCTGAGGCAATGAAGCAAGAGCTGCCTCCCTTCCCTGAGAAGGGGAGGAAGCTGCAGGGTCCAAAGCCTTGGGTTGGGCTGAGCCTGCTGCCTTTGTCCTGTGGTTAAATTCGGCCCGTTCTTGGCAAGAGAAGTCTCAGTGACCATCAGGCTGGTGAATAGAGGGTGCTAGAGCTGCAGGAAGTAAAGCTTTGCAGGACAAAGCTCATTTTTAATCTCCATTTCCTTTCCTTAAGAAGAGAAATTGGGCGTGTGGAATAAATGGTGCAGCAGTAACTCTGGGAGCAAACACATTAAAAACTGAAACAGAACAGAGAGGCAAGAAAATCTAACTGCAAAACAGGAATTGGAAGAGCTGTTAGAACAAACTGTGGTTGGAGAGATGGAATGCAAAATGGCTCCAAATATTAAACAGGAAAACAAAAGGTCTGTTCCAGGATACAAATGGATGATAGGATGGAGGGGGCTTGGTGCAACCTGGTCTAGTGGAAGGTGTCCCTGCCCGCGGTGGGGGGGTCGGAACAAGAGGAGCTTTAATGACCCTTCCAACCCAAATCCTTCTGGCATTCTGGGAGTCTGAATTCCCCGTTGTTCCCTCAGTCCAGGAGCGCCTTACCAAACAAATTGCAGTCGCCATCACAGAAGCCTTACAGCCCGCCGGGGTCGGCGTCGTCGTGGAAGCCACGTAAGTGACCCCAGGAGTTCCAGGGGTGGGATCCCGGCCCTGTGTGGTCCCAGGTGTTCCACGAGTGGTATCGTGGCTCCGTGGGATCCCGGCTCTGTGTGGTCCCAGGTGTTCCACGAGTGGTATCGTGGCTCCGTGGGATCTCAGCTCTGTGCTGCAGGGCTGGTGCACGTTGCCCCTTTGGCTGTGGTAGCTGTGTGCTATGCTTGGTTATCAGGCAGAGAGAGTAGTAGTAGTAATAACAATAATAATAACCACCTTATTAATAAAAGTATTTCTGGTAGTAATAAAAAATAAATAACGCTGATGTGCTGCAGACATTTAAAATGGCTCTGCCATGCTGTGGAGAAGTGGCAGTGAGGAGCTGTCCCAGCTGCACCCGATCCGTGCCCTGCCCCTGAGCTCCCTCTGCCTCCTCGGGCACTGCAGAGCTCGGGACGAGCCCCAGGCACGTCCCTGTGATCCGAACGCACCTTGGGAAGGTGGGATTTTCCTGGGATCAGAGCGGAGAGGGCAGCACTCGATGGCTGAGAATGTGACTCTCTTCCACAGCTGAGGTGCTGCAGATGCCCTTTCTGGATGTGGAGGTTTTGTCACCTTCCCAGAACTGAATGTGACCGTGCAAGAAACATCTCTCCCCGAGGGATTGCTCCTTTCCCAGGAGCCTTCCTGAGGCACTGACTCCCCTCTCGTTTCTCCTAGGCACATGTGTATGGTAATGCGTGGGGTACAGAAAATGAACAGTAAAACAGTAACCAGCACAATGCTGGGGGTATTCCGGGAAGATCCAAAGACCCGTGAAGAATTCCTGACGCTCATCAGGAGCTGAAACTGTGTTACCCTCTGGATGCACTCTGGATTGTTCTGTCCCGTGTCACTGTCTGTCCTTGTTCCCACATCCCAGTCCTGAACTAAATCGTTGTGAATTGTTGTCATACTCTTTGTGCAGTGGAAGGCTTCTGGTGGCAAGGGGAAAAGGTAGGGATGAGGGAGGCTCCTCCTGGCTGTCCACTGAGGCTGATGTCACAGGGTCACAAGCTACAAATAGGGGTTTGGAGATGCTTTTCCACCCATAGTGCAGAATACCCCTCTGTCAGGAGAGAAGTGGGGCTTGGGAGCGAAATGGATATTTATGAAATAGTTGTGTTTATTAGAATAAGTGTGGAGCAGCACAGGAAACACCTGAAAGGACGTGGATCTTTGTAGGATTGGGAATGTCCCGAATTGTTTGATTATGTTTCATTGCAAGTCCTGCAGTGGCTATTTCAGTACCTGGATATGTGTGCTGTACCTCTGGGTTGTTACCTCTGGTGTGTTTTATATTCTTGCTAGCATTAGCTTCATTTTTTGTGTATTTTTTTGTTTGAGAAATGTGTAAACTCCACTTTTCCTATCCTCTTAACAGGCAGGGAATTAACTTCTGAATTACCTGGGGCACAGCCCTGTCTCAGTACAAAGGGGTTTATGCACCTTTTTCTCTGTGCCTCAGAATGTCTGACCACTTGAACTGTCAGTTTCTTAATGTTTTTAAGGAAAACTTAACGGAGGAGAGGAAAAACCCCCGCAGAGTCTGTCTGCAGAGCAATGGGGTATCCAAAGAGGTTTTTAATGGTATTTATATCTTGAACTTTCCTTCTTGGATTTCCACGGGTTAGACTGAAAAGCTAAAATGAGTCTGATAATGTGAAAATGAAGATTTCCAAGCATTCTAAGGTTTCCATTTCCAGTGATGGACCAAAGGTGAGCATGAAATCCGGAGCACAGCACACGATACCTCCCCTCCCTGCCGACAGGTTGGGTCATTTCAGGGCAGAGTAACCTGGAATGACAACAGCTCATTTCGTAAGAGCAGCTGAGAAAAGCATTTCCAGGGCCACCAGAATCAATCAAACCACATTTTTCTCAGAGTATGTGGCAACCTCTGTAAGTGGCAGAATTAGTACAAAAAGTTTCAGTCCAGCTGGACTTGGCTGAACTTCTGCTTTGTTACCATTTTAATGGGTGTTTTGTAACTCTTAATTGGGAAAAGATGAGGCGCAAATGAAAAACACCCTCCTCATGCCGAGCTTGCAAAATAAATGTCAGCCAGGGGGTTGGATGCCCACAGGTTCCCAGGGCTCCCTCTGCTTTGCTGGGTATCAGTCCAAGATGTCCTGCACACGAACCTCCTGGTCTGGCCAGCTCCATCTCACCAACATTCCTCCCTCTGGCTCCAGCCCACGCTGGAAACAAAATGAAAATCACGTCTGTTCAGATTGGGCCTAAAGAACTTTTTCAAGGAGAACAAGCTCATGTGTTTAATTACGCTAATTTCACTTTGATGACCTTCACAGCGTTATTGGAAAAATCATTTATACCATCCTCTGTCGTGGATTCTGTGGGGTTAGGTGCTGTAACAGTGTTTGTCACGGGTGTAAACAAGCTGTGCTGCACATTGCTAAACCAGACCTACGCCACGGCGTTAGTTTTCCTGAAATTGCCACTTTTCAGTTCCGTATGTTACAAATAACCAGCTGAAAAGCCTTAAACCTTTCTTGCCTGAAATTGGCAGTAAACCTCTCTTTTTAGCTCAGCTGGAAGGAGATTTTGAGGACCAAAGGGTCACACACACCAGTACAACTCTTTCTCTTTCCTTGCTTTCGTTTGGAAATGAAGTCTCTGTAAAACACTGTCTTGCTCCTGAGGTACCGAAAAGTTGTGTTTTAACCACTTATCTCTATTCAGGATAAAGTTCACGTTGCACCACCGCTGTTTTTTATTTCCATGTGACCTGTAGTCCTTAAAACATACCTCTCTCTACTCGTGGCCTTGGATTTTGTTCCCGTTTTTGTTGTTGTGAGTCTCGGTGTGTTTTTTGGAACGTCCGTCTTGTTCAAATACACGAGCTTTAACTACACCCCCTGTGTAAATATGTATAGGATGTACAGCCCCTGTTGTGCTGCACACCAGTCCATTGTCTCTGAAACATTAAAGCACGGTGTTATCCTTGGGAGTGGGAGCATCCTTGGGGCACTCGGAGGTGATGGCTCTGCACGAGGAGAGGGCACGAGCTCCCTCTCCTCAGCTGGAGAGGGTTTCTGTCCCTGTGGATGAGGGGTTGGGTTGCTCCCCTGGGCTGGGTGTTGCTGTTATCCACAGGTGAGTCCCCAGCTGGTGACTGGGAAGCAAAAAAAAACCTCCAGGATTTGGTGTCACCTTCTTGCTGCTCCTTGGAGCCAGAGGAATCAAGAGCAAATACACTGGAGAAGGGATGGTGGGTGGCAGTGGCTTCTCCTGGCATTGAGCTTGGGGTGGTTTCACAGACCTCTTGGGCCCTTCTTGAGCTGTCCTGGAGGCCTTGCACTGGCCTGAGGAAATACCTGGTTCCTGGCCAGATGCTCAAATTAACTTGAACAAATAAATCCCAGGAGCAGCTGTGACAAGAGACCTCGAAGGTAAAGTCAGGGTTGGGTGGTGCCATTGGGTGCAGGGTGGGCAGGCTGGCATAAAGACATTCCTACTGTCCTCCAGCCTCCCAGGAGGCAGATATTGCTGACATGCAGGGGAAAAAAAAAATATAAAATGCCTGGATCAGACTCGTGAGGAGCAGTGCAGCCCGAGGGCAGGGGGACTGCAGGGGCTGCCCGTGGCTGCGTCCTCTGTGGCAGTCAGCAAGGGAGAAGGGATGATGAATGAAGCCCCCTCCAGCCCTCGGTGTCTTTTTTATCCAAATGATCTGAACTATTTGGAAATAACCCTCCTGGGAAGCCCCAGGAGCATTGGCAGGGCTGGTCCTTGTGGTGAGGCCGAGCTCTGTCTTTCTCACAGCTGTGTGTTCGAGCTGGTGCTTGTGGTGGGAAATGGTCTGTTAGGGAAAACAGGCATTTCTGCAAGAAATTATCTATTCCCTGCCTTTTTTTTTTTTTTTTTTTTTTTTTAAGGTGTGGGATTGGGAAGGAGCCTCACTGGTTTTGTGATCGTGGGAAAATCTGTTTTCATTGTGGTGAAAAAATATTTGGCTTCAAAGTGTTTATATCTCAACCCCCCCCCCACAAAAAACCTGAAACAAAAATCTAAAACAGAAGGACCAAACCCTGTTAAATAAGGGGACATCCTCCGAGCCCTGACCTGCCCCATTTCCCAGGATTCCACCTGATTTTTCATGTGCTCCGTTCCTTTCCTGATGCTCTCCAGTTGTATGTGTTGCTTATCAATTTTATTTTCTCAAGGGTCCCCCATCTGAGCAGCTTTTTTGATTTTTTTTTTCTGTCACTGAGGTTACTTTGGGTGTCTCCCATCACCTCCTGCCCCTGTGCTGTGGAGTGACCTGTGCCATAAATCCCTGTGCCATATCCAGCCGGCTCCTGGGCTCTTTGGTCCTCACTCCCTGTGTTCCACCTCTAGGTGCAAGTTTATCATGGAATTAAGGTTGGGAAAGCCCTCCCTGACCACTGAGTCCAGCAGTTATCCCAGCACTGCCAAGCCCACCAGGACGCTTTGGTTCAGGCAACTCCCTCCAGCTGTAGACCCCAAATTAG
>VYZQ01066794.1:0-10446 GCA_013400655.1 Mystacornis crossleyi | reverse complement strand
GCTTTTAATTTCTTTGAAGAAGACTGGTGGGAGGTTTTATTCTGTAATACATGAAGGTGCTTGGGTGTCCCTCAGGTATTTCCAGATTTGATTTAATCATCTGTGTTACGGAATACATGGCTTTTTATCTGGAAACAACACAATTATTTTTTTCAAAGAGCATTTTATCTCCTTTTTGATCCTAGGAGTAAAAAGGGGTTTTTTTCTACTCTGTAGGTAGAGGTCTCCATGACTGTGCCAGTCTTGAGAATTTCAGAGGACCTAACACCACAGAAGAAGTTCATAAACAGCACTGAGATGCCATGCTGTGAGACACACACACAGTGTCTCTGTGCTGNCATGCTGTGAGACACACACACAGTCTCTCTGTTCTGCCACCAACCCAGTATCTGGGCACTTATATATGAACATATATCTACATATATGCATGCACATGTGTATATGTGTGAATATATGCACATTAGCATGTAGCCTGCTTCCGTGCTCTGGGAACAACTTTAGTACAGGCAGATCTGATTGTGAGGCACTAATCTTCCAGCAATTAGCTACGCAAGTGCATGTTTTAGCTGATGTGTGGTCATTTCCAGTGAAATTTCTGGCATTTAGCTGTCTCTCTCCCAAGCCACTGACAAATAGAGATGCTGTGACAATTCTTTTTTGATCTGAAGAACAGAGACAGCCTTCATGTCACCCATCACCAGTGACATCTGCTGATCACTCAGAAGCACAATAACAGAAGGGAGACTAGCAACTAAACATTCTGTGCAATTGCCATCCTCATCCACATCATTGCAAGCAAATCTGTGCTTTCGTCTCTATTTAATTCCTCTTTGCTCTCATGTAAATTTATTCCAGAAGTAGCTCCAATGTATTTTCCACCAAATGACACTGTAAGACTGCCAGATTTCTTCCTGCTGTCACAGTGCCTAATATAGATCTCTAGCCCTGCCATTAATGTCTAAGAGAGCTCTACAGAAGGAGGTCAGCATTATAGAGAGCCATTCATTTAAGATTACAATTATGGCTTTACCAGAGTTTCCTAAAAACCTCTGTTTTGGGGGTGGGCAACTCAATAGCAAATCTAAACAAGTACATGAGCTGTTTTTAGATACTTTTCTGAGCTGAAATTGCATATCTTTTACCAAATATTTTACTATGGCTAAGGAGTATCTAATGTAGCTCAGAATATAGATGTGCCAAAATTTCCAGAGTTGGATTCTGCATAAAAAAATGCTGGACCACACTTCCTTTCACAAACAGCATGGAGGAGGAGCAGTAGGAGGTAATAGGACGTGCCATGCCTGGCTGCTTTGTGCTGGCCATTTGATGCAGAGTCATTTGCCCTACGGCATAGGACTGGGCTCAGTTATTATGAATGGGTTTGAAACACTCATATGTCCCAGGAGAAGAGAATGGAGTGTTTCGGTCAATAACGCAGCCTCCGCCTTGTGCGCCCCTGGAAACAGCCCTCGTTCATCAACTGGCTTAGCTGAACTGAAAGGAGGACACCACAAGGGGTTTCAGTATACAATTGTAGACAAGCAGAGGGGGTATTTTATATACATATGTGTAACTGTTGTTCCACATATATCACTTTGCTCTGTCCTTTTCACTGAAACTGTGCAATGTGGGGCTCTTTCGACACCTCTGAAGCCAAGGCTGTGCTATATTTTGTATTGCCACTGACTAGGTCTTTTCTGCTATTACAAGGCATAGTGAATCTTTGCCAGACATTTACTTAGTTAGGGGCAACTGTTTTAGGTAGGAGGGGTTAACTCTGGTAGGAATGGAATTTTTGCCAGCATTTGAATATAAACTTTTGTCACCACCAGTCTGGACCTTTAACTACAATGGTTGGATTGATGGGACTTCTAATTCTAAATCATGTCTTTGCACAGGCCATTTGAAAACAAATGAAAAAGTGTTTGAACTTCTCTCCAAATAGGTACACAACTCGACTGAAAATTTTAAAAGATAATTGCTTATTTTGCATCCATTTGCATTTTTATCCTATCACATGCATCATACATGCAATAAGACAAGAGCTGTCACTTACACTTTCCCAAAAAGGACTAATTATTTCCCAAAATGTGTTCAATTATTTAAACACACAGTAGTTCCTCTTTCTATTGAATTCATCCACTGCCTCACAGAAATTTAGGAGCACAAATTCTGCAAATGAGTCTCCTTCAATGCCTGTCTTCTTTTTCCCTGCAGACTGTTGATGGATGAACTCCACTACTGATGACTCAACTCTGCTGCACCAGCACTTCCTGCTGAGGGTATGATGGTATCACAGAAAATGACCTTGTCTTTTTTTTTCGGTCACATACATGGTTGGCACTGTTACTTTTCATCATATCGCAGCAAGTCAACATGACATCACCTAAGCATTTACTTATCAGACAGCATGTCAGCACTTTAAAGGAAACATTTCTGTCTGCCAATCCACTATCTGAACCAAATTGTGGTAGGCTGCTGGTGGATCATGCATATCTACAGAAGCAAGTAATTGAAATGATCCGTGGGTCAATACCCATACATCTGTATTCTGAAATTGCAGTGGCTTGTGCAGCACGTGTTTTATAGATCAGCCTTTTTTTCCACCTTTGCATGATAAGATTATCATCAAGATGCAGCAGTGGTGTCGACATAGTTAAGGATATCCCCGGAGCTTTTTATTTCAGATTGAAAGTAGCTTTTGAAGTTTATTAATATCTCAAGTGGAAGATAGAAAGACTACATTTTGAAGATAACACAAAGTCAGTGCTAATGTTAAGCCCCATTCTTGTCAAGTGCTATACGACTAAGACAGTCTGTGAAAGTCTGTGTGCAGGAGGGTGTTAGGAGAAATGTGAAGAAAACTCTCTCATAAAACCCTAAGTACAGAGTGAACAAAAAATGGGAGCTGCAAGTTAAGATGGGTGAATGCAACAGTTGAACTCCAGTCAAGATTACTCTCTCTGCCTAAACAGAGAAATTCTTCTGCTTCTGCAGTTGCAAGAAATAACAAAAGAACTCTTTATCTCTATTTATTTTGTTTATAACCCCACTGGGAAGCAACAGTTCTGTAAATAATATCCATACACAAAGAAAAGCTTCTGTCTTTTTTTCCCTGACTACATTGTCTCATTTAAGACAAGGAGCCAAGGGGAGTTCAGTTGTTTATGTTATGTGTATTTCCAAGTATGTACATGTATTTGTTTTATACTTTCGGAGAATTCCAGAAAAGCTTACATTTTGGCCATAAGCCTGCAAGTAAATTCCAGCATTTTCTATGTCCAAACTGCTGTCACTGAAATTCTTGCAAACATGAACCTAATTTTAAATTAAGTCTTTTGGGGTTTTTAGTCAGGACAGAGATGACTTTTTAGTTGCTCAGTAATTCTCCCAGTTTCTCAGGTGGATTTGCAGCCCAAGATATATCCCACAGAACAAGTCTAATAGCACTTGACCAGCTTACTGGGAAAGGACTACTGGAGAAAGAAAATCATTAGACAAGTATCCCAGGCACTATGCCATAGCTTGGTACTCTATCTGAGACTTATAAATTACATAAAGCCAACCAAGAAAATCCATCTTGTTTTCAATTCACTTACACACACACACACATTTGCCCAGGATGCCATTGGGAAATGAATGACAATCCTTTCTACAGCATTCTATTCTTCTCCCCCACTTTCACTGATGATCCTCCTCTGCTCCCAAGGAAAAGAATAACAAAGAAAAAGCTCAATTCCCTGTTCTCATGACAACCACTCTGCCTTTCCTTCCCCTTTTCCAGAGACCAGACATGAACCTGGAGGCACACACATTGATCTGGTTATATGGAGGTGGACGTGGTGCTCACAAAGCTGTGCCCATGATCACAGTGAACTGTGTGATGTAAAGGCAACAGCATGAAAGTATCCCTGTTTCTTCCAGTCTCTAGGGTTAGCAAAGAGTGCCTTGGATTTTGGGGACAGCTAAAAAGAATGGATATAACCAAAATGTTTGCATGGAAAGGATGATTCTAACCATATGGAGCTACAGTCTCTGTAGACCTCTCCTGCCACACCCACATATTTCAATTTCTAAGCTTTTCTACTCCATTTCTAAACCAACTCTGGCTTCTTGCTTGTAGGAGCATGAGAACTTGCATGTCAAGAGCATTTCCCCACAGGACGCTCACAGTCAGGTACAACCCATTTTGTGCCAACAAAACTCTTCTCCTCCAGACTCTCTTCAGAGGCACTCTGAATTTGTTGCAGTTTCTGTGATTTGGCTGTCATACCATCAGTTACTCTCTGCTGAGTATCCGTGATTTAATTTCATCCTCCTAAATAGAGCTTTTGAGGACTTTACCTAACTCCATTGCAGTGATTTGAGCCATCTCTCCTATTTTCCAGACATGGTTTAAAATCTGATCTTTCTTCTAAATTTATACTTTAATCTAAGAAGCTTACACATTTTAAATACTTGAATTGTTCAATAGTGTATGTTATTAATGGACTTCTTTTTAAAAGAGCAAGCTCTGGCAAGATCTCATTTTAAGCATTGATCAGTATTTGTGATAGGACTTTGAAAACTCTATATTAAGGATTTCCCAGCCTATACTGTCTCTTCAAGAGCAAACTTCATGAAATCACGTACAAAAAAATTCAAGCTGGACAGTATCAATAATCTTCCTGAAGACATGAACCAAACAGACCTTTCACAGAATGAAACCAGAGTCAACAGACAGGTTCAGAACAGTATCCCAATCATGTTAAAAATCAGGTCTACATGATAACATTCAATCGCCCTGTCAAAATAGTAATCTCTACCTCTCCTTGGTTCCCTGTCTCATTCATAACACTCAATCTAATACTAACAATAAATGGGGCACAGGCCAGAAGTGTCCTTCAACTCCTTCCCACTCTTGTTCTGATCTCTCTCTCTCCTCTTTCTCTCACTGCTCATGACAGGCTACCTGGGTATCTTCACCTGATTTCATAAGTTCATAAATTGTCTGTAACGGCAACCAAGAGAATAACACCAAAAGGCTTTGTTGTTCTTATCAGGGCTGAAGGGAACCTTTTTTTTTTTTCTTTTTTTTTCTAATTCATTCAGCTTTAGTGTCTGCCTAAGCCTGGATCTTCCACTAAATGGATCATTAATCCACCTAATGCTGCACGGGGGATCTGTTGTTTCCCAGTTGTCTTTAGCTAGGCCGATTTCTCCACTCTGTTCTTATAAATAAATGCACCACACTGAGCAAGACAACAACTGGCACTGCAAGCCCTGTATCAATACATTGAGATGAGAATATATTCAAAGATGAAACTAAATAAAATATGGCCAAGTTCAACAGAATCTTTTTATGCTAAACCCAAAAAAAATGAGAAACTTTGAGGACATTATGGCAAAAGGCCTATGAAAAAGACCTAACCTGGTTTACCATAGTGGAACCATGCTAATTACAGTACTGATTTACGTGGACCCCTTGTTATAAATTATGTTTGCTTTGTAAGAATGACAAATATAGACCTCACATACAGGAACACAAGCACATACATATAAAGGTCTCCTAAAGCCATTCTGAAGACTGAAAATCTACAGTTAAAAAATGATGATAAATACATGGAGAGAAGATAGCCCAAATATATACATAATGTATCTGCTCTACTCTGAGGGAAAAAACCGTCCCAAATCAGTTTTGAAAGCCAAGTCTAAACAATATGAAAGCCTCCAGCAAAGGGGCATTCATCCAAAATCAATCAAATCAAAACACACACAGTTTAAAAAAGTAAATTAAGAATTTGTCTATCCCAAGTTTACCTTATTGCGTGGTTCATTAAAGAAAATTCATTATTTAATCCATCGAAAAAACACTTAGGATTTCATTGCTTCCCTGTCTCCCCACACATTTCCTTGTTACAAGGTAAATTCCTTCTCAAAACAAAATCTCCACAGTACAAAGCAACCTCACAACTCAATTTCCAGATGAGTCAGTTCAGACAGAAACAGTCTAAGTTAAGAACAAACAATCCAACACAGGAAAAAAAGGTGTTAGGACTCAAAACTCTCCTGCTGCTGAAAAAGGGTTGTTTTCCAATGCAATAAACAGTCTCAGCTCAAAGAAACCATTAATTCATAGAGCTATTTAATGCTCTCCAGTGTCAGAAGATTAATCAGTCTCTCTGCACACTTATTCCGAAGCCAGTTCTCCAAGTTTGAATATTTTCCAAAACAGTTCCTTACTTGAACTGTACTTGCAATAAACATTTCCCTTTCCAGGGTGCACTTCCAACAGATTACTAGGAAATAATCACTGATGTCATTCCAGCAGCTTTGCCACATTGGAGGCCAAATGGATCTTGTACAAACTCGTCAATTCACTAGTGTGAAGCCCTAGGTAATTCAGAAGCAGTGTAATGATCCCTTCACAGGACGTGAGGTAAGCTGCTGTAGCTCCAATTCCTGCACAAAATAGGCATGGACACACTGCTGCCAGGCCAGCAAGGCCTTTACCTACTTGGCAGGTAAGAGCTGATCAGGTATGGTCCATGCAGATTAAAACCAGCTCATGAGTTAGAAAATATGTCATGTCTCCTAAGACTTTTTAACTGTTCCCTGATCTTGGAACTACCTCCACGTGAATATAAAAAAGGCAAATATTTTAAGCTATCTTTCTTTTTGTTTCCTATAGGAAGCATTTCTATGCAGCAGCAGAATTCCACCCCAGCCATATTCAAGCATAAGAGTTTTGCGCACGTTGTAAGATTTGAATAAGAAAAAATTGCTATTACAGTTAATAGCAATATACTTCTAGTATTCATAATAGAGACACACTAAAAAAATGGATCTTCAACAGTTAAAGCCTAAGCAGCCCAGCTAGCCAGCTGGCAAATTGTTAATGGTTCTGCCCATTTGTAAACATCTTCATGCCTTGATGAGGTGATATGAAATGGTAGCCAGTATGCGCTTGTCAGGAGGAATCAGATCAGATTAAATTAATTCATTTCCTTAAGACCAAAAATAGATTTGTGCTCTCTTCCTCTTCTCACAGTAATTCATTCCCACTCACTTAGTAGCATGATGGAAATCAAATGAGTACTTAGGTGAATCTGCAGAGGAAATAGAAAGCAATGAGACTCCTTTCTCCATGAAATCTGTAGGAGTCAGGCTTATTGGGGTAGATCTTTATGAAGGGCCGGAACTGTAAGGAATTTAATGGGTCAGAGTGGACAGAGTCCTCTTTGCTAACCACACAGCACATTGTTATTTGCTTACACACAAAAACTTCTTCTATGACAGCGTGTGCAGGGTCCACAGCTCCACACAGCTGGGATAATCCCAGGAAATTCACTGCAAGCACCAGTCCTTGCCTTCTGCACTGCACGGAATTATCCAGCTCTGCCACAACACGGAACATGGACTGCTTGGCTCAGGAGGAATCTTTTCCAAACCAGATAATTCTCTGATTGTGTCTAAAAATACCTCAAACTGTCATCAAAGCACTTCAAGGAATTCCATCATGATATTTCATGTAATTTCATTATAATTTCATGTAAACTCCTTTTCTCTTGAGTCATTGTGAATATAGCAATATAAAAAGAACATTCTGTGAGCAATACTCCGGTGAGCAAATAATTGCAAATCTTGAACTCGAATACTCACAATTAATAGTTTGCAAAGAAAATAGATGTTATTATCCTTGTTGAGATATGAGTATCCTTCAGGAATGCTTCAATACTGTGAAGTTTTCAGTCTCAGGAAAATGAAATGGGCCTGTTTTCCTAAACTGTTTCCTTTAAGTGCAAGTAGGCTCATCATGGAATAAATAGTCCTCAGGTCCGGATTTCAAAGTCCAGGTCCATGTCTCAATTTTAAACTTCTGTTTACAAAACCTAAATTTTGGGGTGATGTTTAAATAAAAAATAGGGTTCCATTTCTTTCTTGAATGACAGAATTATTCAAATAAGAGAGAATGCTGTATAAAACTGGATTTTTGTTGAGCTATATCGTAAGTAGCTCCAAATTATCCTGAATGCATATCTGGCTGATTTGTGTTGGTAAATCTACCTATTTATTGTTACCAATCTCTGAGATACTGCTGCTTCCTGAGGTCAAGTCCAACACTGCACAAACAGGAGTAACCAAGAAGAAATGTATTGTAAGACAATGCAGGACAGCTAAATATACAAGATGAAAAAGGAAACTGAATATTCATATTATCAAAACATGAAACCCTCATCAGCACTCAGAGGATATATGCACCTGATAGGGAAAACTGTTCCCAAGTCAGCATATAGGAAAGACAGTGTGGATGTACCCTTCACCATCCTGCAGCAAAATACAGCAACGTAACTGGGAAAGGAAACCCTGCAAAACTACAGCCATGTACAAACAGGTTGTACATTTCAGACACTATAGTCACGTACAATACAACATTTTCAAAAATCTCTAACCATTTTTAAGTGTAACTGTAACTACAACGTAACAACAGATAAAATTATAATATCCAGATTTCCTTTGAAATTTTAAGTATTTTTTCTTATCTTGCCTTGAAGATAGTGTTGATAGGTCTTCCCGAACACCCTTTAATCCCAGTCACATTTTTTTCACTACCCATAAAATGTGCATTCACATCTTCATGCATATCTGGTCCTTGGTTCAGAAATGAAAGGCAGCATGTTATTCACATTGCAATAAATCTTCCAGCCTGTACAACTGGCAGAGCTGATGTGCACAAATGCATAGGATTACCACTTCCCCTAAAACTCTGGAAAAACAGACATAGAAGCACAGCTAAAGAAAATGAGGCCATGGTTGCAAGGCACAGAAAATCCCGTTTAAGGGTTTGCACACATGTGACATGAAAAGCTCCAACTCTGCAAGACAGAACTGCAGACTCATGCAGGCTGGGAGTCACCTGGTCCAAGTCCCTGCTCCAAGCAGAGCCAGTTACAACAGCTGATCCAGTCCCCTGCCCACCCTTCACTGGGCTCACTTCAGTATATCAGTGTCCATTGTACCAGTACAGCCAAACAGAGATACTGCTCTCCAAGGGCGATTCCAGAAATGTTGAATAGATGGAAAAAAGCACTTGAACTGCTGGCTAAGGTCCTGCAGCCCATGGTGGGACTGCTCACATTCTTTCACAAAGTGAACTTGTCCAGTTCAAATGAACTTGAATCCACCAGGACCATCAAGTAATTTTTTGGAAAGCTGCTCTCAACCAAACAGTCCCCAGCCAGTGCTAGTGCATGGGATTGCTCCATCCCAGACACAGGATTTTCCGCTTGGCTTTGTGCAACTTCATTCAGCTCCTCTCAGACCAGCCTGACAAGATGTCTCTGGATGGGCATTCTCACTCTCCAGTGTACCAGAGTTAGGATGTGTTTTCATTCCATCATATGAAGAAAAGGAGGCTTATAATTTTTAGTACAGAAGACAGATTAATACACCAAAATAATGAGAAGTGAAGAAACATAAGTTTTCATATAAGTGCTACAGCCATCAAGCTATCATCTATTCCAGTTGACTTTGTTATGATCAGCTATCCATCGTAGGAAAAAATAAACCAACACTTTCAAAAAGACCAACATATTTCCAGAAAACCATGGATTTCTGCCAATTGTATTACTGGACGAAACATCATTCACAATGATGATATTTTATTCTTCAATGATTATTTAAATGCAAAGTCCTGGAAACCACAATATCCTGGAAATACCTCTTCTTCTGTATGCTATAGCATTCTGTGTGCCACAGGGTCCCAGTCTTTATGGTNAACAGCAGAAAACACGGCCTCGCAGCGAGATGAGCTCTCCCCACTCCGGCTGCAGTCTCCGCTCCCTCCAAACGCCAGGAGAGCAATGACTCCCAAGCACCCGATCCCACCTCTTTTTTCCAGTTCTAAATCTCGAGATGTCTCTGCTCCCCCACCTGAGAAGACGCCACCAAGACCAAAAAAAAGGACAATTGGGCCCCTCCCTTGTGGCTGGCTAGGTCCTTTGTTTCTCTTAAGTACCCCAGCAATCGTCCCTTAACATGGGAAAAAATTCCTTTGAGAGGAGTAGAAAAGAACACATACACACACAAAAAGAAAACCTCCTCAACCCCCAACACTGAGTCAAATTCGACATATCAGATTTGTCTCTAATGTAACATAGCCTCCTTTAACAGAGCCTCTGTTCTGTAAAATTGAGTGGGTCTGAGGTCAGAATTCTTATGTAAGTCTTCTCATTTGTTTAAAGTACTTTTTTTCTCCCCAATAAACAGGGGAAGAGTTTGCAGCACAGTTTATATGCTGTTTTATAAAAATCCTTTGTTTATGTCAATCTCAGCCAAAGTTACTTTCTGTGACATGACTTGACACACTGGCAGATTCTTTGGAATATCATTTTTTCTTCAATTTTTTCTTTTCTGTGTCATGTCTAAATCTGTTTCAGTAGGTTTTCTCATTTATTGATTTTTTTT
>VYZQ01066776.1:19707-30024 GCA_013400655.1 Mystacornis crossleyi | reverse complement strand
CCCCATCCAACCTGGCCTTGAACACTGCCAGGGATGTGGCAGCCACATCTTCCCTGGGCAACCTGTTCCAGTGCTTCTGAGTGAAGAATTTCTTCCTAACATTTAATCTAATCCTGCTGTCTTCCATTTTAAAACCACTGCCCCTTGTCCTGTCCCTACCTGTTCATATCAAAAGTCCTCTCCCTTCTTTTTGTAAGACACCTTAAGGTACTGGAAGACTACAATGAGATCTCCCCAAAGCTTTCTCTTCTCCACAGGGAAAAGCCCCAACTCTCTCAACCTGTCTTTAGAGGAGAGGTGCTCCATCCCTTCTGTCCGTCACTGCGGTCCTAAGCCCTGTCGTCTTCTGTTTCTTCAACTATTCAAACAGTAAAATGACAAGCATATAATCTATTCCCTGTTCAACTCACTGAAAGTCCACAATATAGTGGTTTTTTTCTCTTTCAGTGTTTATCCAAAAAGTACATATTTTCAGTGGGTTCATCCTTGATAGCAACACTAAAACCAAGCCCTCTATCACAACTTGGTTCAGCTCTGCCATTCTCAGTGAAAGCATCTGATAGAATTCACAGAACTTGACATGCTATAAAGTTCCCTCTGTTTAAGCAGTGGGTGAAAACCATGGTTATGTTTGGCTCTCGCAATGCAAATTCTAATCTGACACTAATCCAGGTGAGCAGTATCCTCAGATTCAGCTGCCTCAACTCTGGAACAGCCTTTCAAGTCTCCTAAGTACCACAGTTAATTGAATATATTTCCCCTAGAAGACATGGCTATATCAGACATGCTGGCTTATTATCAATTTTTGAAACAACAAGTAGGTAACAGACAGAAAGAACTCAGCTTCAGTAATGGAATTTCTAAAATACACAAAAATGCTATTCTCCTGAAAATAAAAATGTGAAAAAAAGTTAAAAATGTAAAAAAAAAAAAAAAAAAAAAAGAAAAAAAGAAAAGTGATGCTGGGGGNAAAGGAAAAAGGAAAAGTGAGTCTGGGGGGAAAAGTAAGCTCCTTAAGGAAACAACACCCTCCTGAACATAATTTTACTTCTGAAACTTCTAAAAAACTTTATGCTCATCCAGAAGCTAGTTCGTCTTCCTCTTTCATACTGCATTTCTGGGCAAAACCAGCCTTCCTTTTCCAGACAGCATGCTCCTTTTTAAGTGTTCCTCCTTCTGCTGTTTCAGTGGCAATTCTTTTTGCTCTAATGCTCCTGTCATTTGCTACTGGATTTCTGGCCAGAGAGCAGCTCAGAGCAAATGGCCCCGTCTAAAGAACATCCACGCTTTTCCCAGAGGGAATCAATGTCAATAATACTGCTTTTCTCTCTCACATCTTCCCATACTGGGCAATAGTTCACTTGTAGAAAAGTTAACTCTCACAGTCTTAGCAGCAATCGTATTCAAAATGAGAATGAAAGACAGACACACATGGAAAAAACACCCCAAAACACCAAGAACTTCAAGTCCAGGTGGCACCTTAGCCATCATCTGGTCACAGAATGCAGCACAACAAAATACGCTTCTTGAACCACTGAGCACAGTCAATTTTAAAGGGTGATTCAACCCGAAGGAATGTTTCTGTCAAAACAGCTCAGCGTTTACTGTATTTTAATGGCATTTATCAGTTTACAAGTAACAAGATAATAACAAAGCATGCCACTCCACCCTCCAGCCCCTCACAAGCTGTTCAGCATGGGATCCAGAAAGCTTGTTTCTCTCTCAGATTTTCCCCAGTAATCTTGATCCAGCTTGCACGCAGCCAAGGGACAACTATGGCAAGGATCATTTCTCTGAACTACTGCCCTTATCAGTAAACGTAGACAATTAATAACTATCTTCATTGAAAATAATGATTTGATTGATAATATTTAGAAATCCTATACACATATCAGAACATATCTGCAGTCTATTCCAAATTCTCCAGATTCCTTGCAGATTCAAACTCCAGGTGCATCTTTGAAAATAGATGTCTTTACACACTATTTGAAGGCCAGTAACACCAGACAGGCAGCACAAGTAGCAGCCCCAAAGATTAATGTGAGTATAGGAGAACACTCCTCTGTAATCGCTGTGAAGCACTGAGTTCTGGAGGGACTGGCCATTTTCAATTTCTAGAAGATCACCTTGAATAAAGGGCAGTTGTATTTCAATTAAGAATGACATGACTTAAGCAACATCAAAAATTAGATACATATTTTTGGGCATAAAATTCAATAACAATTTGTCACCTGCTCTTGCTACAGACAGACCATCGCCAGTAAGGGCTGGGATCTCATCACTATATGACCGATAGTAGAGCATCCAGGACAGTGGTATCAGGATGAATGCTGCCACAGTCTGTGAGAGGTTGGCAGATGGGAGACAGGCAGAAAATACAGGGAGGCAATACAGTCAAGCAGCTGCACCACCCTTAGGCTTGCAGAAGAACTAAAGAGGAAGGCTACAACCACCTTCACCTGCTGAGTGAATCCAAGCTATATGAGGATACAAATTACTACATCCCAACTTTGCTTTGTTAATGTTTGCTAGTATTACTGGTTTAATTACTTTTTCATATTTTTAAAAACTACGCAAGCACAATAAACCCCCTTTACCTCTTCACCATAAATCAATGCCTCATTTGTAATATTTACAGGTAAACTATCATCTCTGTGAGCAAATAATTAAGTTTTGGCAGCTAATCATTATGACTGCTCAAAAAGAACCTCTACCTTTCATAATATTGTAGATGGTCAGAAGTTAAGTTCTAGATTACCTAATTAAACACCTGCATTTTGCAGCAGTTGGCTGTGTAATTAAAGGTGCAGCACTGAGCCATAGTGTTCAAGGTCAACAACTAAAACATCAATCATGTAAGTAATAGGCCCTGGCTGACTTTCCTAAAACCATTCTTCAACAGTAAAGTGTTTTTTAATAGATCAAGAAGATGGCTAGGTTATGAAATACTTGTAATTCCCACTGTCAGACCTTTTCAGAAGTTTTAATTAGAATATAAACTTCAGACTCCACAGTATAGCTAGCATGCCTACTAAGGCTCATATAGGTATAATCAGGAGCGGTGCTCAATTATGAACATGTTATAAAATGATTTTGCCTGGGTATTCCTCCCAAGCTAAACAGTTTGTCTCATACTCTAAATACTATCTTCATTAACTGTATCTTAATAATGCCCAGAATTGTGTACTGTAGATATACTTTATCATGTTCCATTAGGCCGTAATTCAAGCATATATTTAACTACTAAGAATGTAATTGATATTATCTAAATCAACGGGTCTGTTTAAAAAGCTGAGAATTTCCTGTGGAAAAGTTGAGGGTTAGCACCAGCACACAGACTGCAGAAGCAGTTGTGCTCTAAGTCTAGTACAGGTCACTGGAAACATTAAAGATTTGCTTGTAGAAGGACCTTGTAGTACCTGGAGAGAAAGAGACAGTTTCACACCTGCATCTCACAGGGTGGATACAATTACTCTTTCTTAGGCAAGACTGTCCCAGTTAAGTAGTGGCATTTTATCTGAGTAACTGAGCTAGAATGGACCACTGAACTAGATGAACTTTAAAAATCTCTTTCAAACCAAATTATTCCATAATTCTGTGACTCTATAATTTGGTCCAAAACTGCCTGAGTTTCGCAATTCAGCACAATATGGAAAAGCAACCCAGAAGTTTCCTGAATATTTGACTATGCTCCTTCTCCATTCAAACATCCAAAATTACCTCAGAAGAGTCACACTTCTCATTTTAGCTGTTTAAAAATGGAAGATAACACCAGATATGTGCATTGATAATAGAATTATTGAAAATATAAATATCTCCTTTTTTTTCATAACTCTCAAGCACTCAGGTGCATAAAAAGTTGGAAGGAAAGTTCAGTGCAAAAATTTTCACAATATTTTTTCATATCAATGCCATAAAGGAATAACTAAACTAATTTATGAGTATTTTGAGACATACGAATTCAGGTTTAATAACTTTTAAGGAACATAAAATTCTCTTCCAGACTCCAAAATTCCTCTGTCAAGGAAGAAAATACCTCTGTCTTTTTGACTCCATTTCTAAAGAGCTCTTTCTATTTGACTGTGCAAAATGTCAAAAAGAAAAAGGAAAAAGGGTATAATAAAAGCAAGAACTACTCAAAAGCATCTGCAATGGTTCACTGTTTCACATAGTGCTGGGTGAAAAGTAAACGGTAGAAAGAAGGAAAAAAAAGTGGATAAAGAGTTTCAAAGATAAAGAAATGAATGCCGTGTAATATATATATGCAATGTGAACCTGTTCAACAGATATGGTTGCTCTGAAGAGGAAAAAAGGATTACTTTTCTTTAAGGGTTAAGAAAAAAATCTTATATTATTGGTATAAATATCAGTCCCTCCAAGAGAGGGAAAAAAACCAAACAAACCATTTGCAACACAGTGGCTTTCATCACAAGACATCATATGTATAATGTCTTTAAATGGAAATCTGCTGAATCTGCACTCTCCTCCCACTAAAGCTTCCTGATGGAACTGTGGGAATGCTTCTGTAAAATAGTGCCACGTTTTGTTAAGTATATTTATGCAAACTACAAAACTAAAGGGTTACGCTTATAAAAAGAATCAAAACTTGTGATTATGTGAACTAATTCTCTGTCTTATCAACATTTGAACATCATTCCATAAAAGCCATATATATCTGCCTATAGATCTATTTAATGAATCCCATACAAAAGTACAAAGCCATTTAGTTTTAAAGGATTGGAGAGAAGAGGGTGTTTGGATTAGAACAGAGGCTAAAAACTGTCTTAATTCCCCATACAGCAGTACATACATCAGTTATGTTGCAAGTGATACTTACCATCCTGAATTTGCAAATCCTTTTAGATCTTAGAGCCCTGTATCACTCTTTTTAGTCTGAAGCATTTATTTTAGGGTCTCCTCTCTCTTCTGCAAATGGTATTTCAAACAACTGCTCACAGTACAGCTAAATTCTCATGAAATGATACTTTATGTATTATATTAGTATGGTTCTAGTATCTGAGCATGCATCGCATAAAACCCTTTCAAAGATGTTGGGGATTGAGAAGGTTTTCTTTTTGTGTGTGCATGTGTTCTTTTCTCCTCTCAAAGGAATTTTTTCCCCATGTTAAGGGGCGATTGCTGGGGTACTTAAGAAAAACAAAGGACCTAGCCAGCCACAAGGGAGGGGCCCAATTGTCCTTTTTTTTGGTCTTGGTGGCGTCTTCTCAGGTGGGGGAGCAGAGACATCTGGAGATTTAGAACTGGAAAAAAAGAGGTGGGGTAGAGTGCTTGAGATTCATTGCTCTCCTGGCGTTTGGAGGGAGTGGGACTTGCAGCCGCCGCGGAGAGAGTTCATCTCGCTACGAGGCCGTGTTTTCTGCTGTCTTTGTCCTTCTGCCCTGCCCTACTTCTGCCATCTCTTCACCGCTGCTTTTGGAGCTTTCGCTGAGACACAGCACTGAGGGCACCACCCCTTGCCTGCCGAGGGGTCCCGGAGTCTCCNTTAGCTGACACCTGTCCAAACCAGGACAAAAGACTAGACTAGAGGTCATTAAGACCAAACCCATTACCCATCAAACATGACTTGCTTCCCTTTATTGTGTAATTTAAGTCAAGTGATGCTTCTTAACCATGCAAATTATTCCCATTTACATGTTTATAAGAATAGCTGTCTATTATTACATAAAATGGATATTTCAATGTGTAAAGTGCATAAACCATATGTGTTTTAAATTCCACATAAACTCCACATTCTCAGAAATCTATACACTCAGAAATGTAGTAAAGAATTTCAAATATAAGCCAAGAATTTAAAGGAAAAAATATTTTTAGCAGTGCTTTTCTATCCTTTTCAGGTAAGAAAATGATCAATTCATGTTCATAGTTTTCAGTGCACTGACTGCAACAACCCACTAGAAACCATAACTTTAATTAAAGAAGAGAGATACACTTTAACGTATTTACACTGATATATATTTGGAAAGCATTGATTTTTCTCCTTGTGCCTTGAGCAGAAGTGAAATTTGCATGTCTGCATTTGTTTAACAAGAGCAACTTGCACAGTGTCCTGACATTTCCATATATCTCTGTCTGCGTGTTACCACCATTTGACTGATAGCTGCATAACCCTAGGTATAGTGATTGCTTTTCAAATGTATCAGCATAACTGGCAAAGAACCAGACTCAATGTGTTCTCCACAGAAATAGGGATTTTAGGAGTCCTAATATCACACTACAGTAACTGACCCATCCTAGGTAAGGGGGATCTGAAGACAACAATGCAGCAGAAGATAACACTCAATGGCTGAGCCTGATTTGATGTCTGACATGCTATTACTTACTAATACACCATGCCAGACTAATATCTGGCTAATCTGTCTTCTGGCTACACTGCAATCAAAGTAGTCTGATTACATTATCTTTGAGGACGTGAATAAAAAGCTGGAGTTTGTTTCTTGTACTGCTCATATAGTAACAAACCCTGCTGTGCTCATGCCTTGAAGAGTCTGACTTCTATTAAGAGGGAAAAGAAAAGAATTTAAGGAACAATTAGTATATAAGGATTACTTACATCTCAAAGAAAAAACGAACCAGACAAATAACAGTGCACGCATAATACATTGTAAATGAATGATGTATGGAGCCAATTACAAGTTTCCCTATAAATACAAAGCTCTAGTTACTTCCAGACACAGATCTTCAAAGGCATTTGGAAAAGAAAGACAGAGTGACCTTTAAGACAGTTGCTGAGTTCTGTTGTTATTACACTGAGAAAAAATCCCGCTTTTACAGAGGTTTTAATCACAACAAAAATCCTTGCATGTGTGCCCCTGTGTGACAATACTATTTTTTTTTTAAATACTTTGTCTAAAGAGTCTACCATATTAAAAATTTTAATAAAATCTTCCATGTATTTTGTTTCAGTAGAAAACTGGAGCTGGTCCAGGGTATTTCACTTTGTAGCAGAGAAGAAGCAAGTCACATTTATGGAACTGTAGTCCATCTCTGAATTACATCTATTTGACTCAGCAGTCACTTACAGACAGAAAAGTAAAAGTTTTTCCAATAGTAAATCTTAAGAGTAATAGCTTTAGCTAGCTGGTACTGCGGGACTAAACTTCTTCAGTAGCTCATCAGCCACGTTTAGCCCGGACAAGATAAATTAAGGTCAGAGGTTTGGGTACAGCTGCCTTTTGCTGATGAGTTCTGGGATAAGCAGTGCAGGTTGTCTACTGCTGTCACAGAACAAGAAAATGTGCAGAACTGCATGTTTCTCTTCAGTGTATATGGATGAGCTTAACAGAAAAGCTTTCTTTTCATCCCTTCCCCCTTAACTTTTTTGCAGAAGTTTGTCTGTTCTAAATTTTTAAGCATATATTGGTATTCTAATGTATTATTGAAATAGCTTTTGCCAGACCTACCTGTGGAGTGCTTACTTTTCTTAAACATTTCTCTGCTATGCTTTCATATCTGCTTCACCTGCTGTGCCTGCAGTCACGCAGGGTATGTTCTGCAGTTGCTTCATCCCATATTCTCATTTGAGATGTTATCAAAACTTCATCAGCTGGGACACGGTATTGCAAATGGAGAACAGAATAACGTAGCTAATGGAACAATGTCCAGGGAGGGACACGGACGATGACAAATGGAAATACAATGGAAGGAGTAATAAAGACTGGGAGGTAAAGCTGAGGAAGGAAAGGGAAACAAAGAGCAGAAGATCTGGGGACACAGGGCAGTTATAAAAGCATTCTGGAAGTAGAATGTTAGGCCAAGTTCTGTGGAAAGGAGAGGAACATAAACAGATAATGGTAGAAAGTGGAGAACAGAAATAGGGAAGAAGGAAAAGAAAAAAAAAAAAACAAACAGGAAGCCATAGTGAGCTTTTTTAGTATTTTAGAACACGTTCACCTTAGTAATTTCTAGATATAACAGTGAAAAAAATAGCTTTGCCTATTTAAATAATAAAAGTTTTTAAAATCTCAAGATGACAAAGGAAAATCACCTTTTCTTTGAAATTTTAACTCTGCCTTCATCTTCTTACAGGAAAATACATTAGTTAACTTCAACTGATGCAGTCTGTTTCACCAGAGGTAGGTGGGACCATGGGGATTCTTCCCCAAAAATTATCTTCTCTTTTTAGATGCAAAAATTTGCTTAATTCACAAGAAAAAACATTCAAGACACTTCTCATAACTCACTAGTCACGTAGATAGAACTATGTGATATTAACTGGAAATATAAACAATAGATAAAAACAAAACAACTCGAAAACTGTAATGGAATTTGAGAATTCCTTGCAACACATTTTTCCTTCTTTGAAATGTCAGCATGTTTCTGTTTGAAATAATAAAATCAAGCAAATTATCAAGAACTGGTTCCTAACAGCACGTTTCATTAGGAAGACATTTATTCCCTTTTCAATCAGTCACAGGAAGCAGCTACCAAGTTACTTAAAGATACTCTAAAGACACTCTAAAGTATTAGAACCAGACACCAGAATAGCAGACAGCTCCTTGCAATGTTTTCCTGGTAAGGTATTCATGTTAGTTAAAAAAAAGAAAAAAGAAAAGGCAAATATAGCAAACCCAAGAATATGGCAAAGCAGCCTATTTTTGGCTACCTACTTACAGAAACCTGACTAGTAATCATAATCTGAACAATCTAAAATAAACATGCATAGATAATTCTGGAAGATTCAAATAGTCAAAGTGCTATCCTCCAGGATTAAATAAAATTCTTCAGCTGCCATCACTTATATTGAGCTAGTACAAGCGTTTCAAGATTCAGGCACAGAAATAAAACACGTAGCAACACTTTGAACATAAAAGCTCAATACACAGAGTGTGGAGTGAACACATACCATTTATAAAAAGACAATCCTATTTTATCCTAATAGGTTTGATATGCACTTTAAATGTCAGTGGACATACAAGAAGAAAAAAATAACTGAATATCTTAGAGAGCTTGCCAAAATCAACACAGAGTCAGCTATCCAGAAGATAAATTTTAAATAAATGCTTACTCAAGTTTTACAAATCGGCATTTACATTCAGAAAAACGCAAAATATAGTGGGTATCAGCCAAGAGTTTAGCTTACCACAGACCATATGGGAGGATGTCCCCACTGACTGTGTATCTTGTACTAGCATGGCATCTGCAGTACATAGCAACACTTTATCTGATGTAATAACACCTTCTGCTCTCAGCCTTTCTAAGTTATAAAACAAATGATTAAGTGAATTCACCGTAAGCAGCCTCATGGAACACAGAGAGGAAGGGATGAAAATAGGGGGTTATCACTCCACATGTCAGGCACTTTGGAAGTCAGTATATTAAAAGTTACAGCCTATGTTTATCCTTTTTTTAAGAAGACCACATTGCTTTTAAAAAGAAATATAACTAGCATATTGGAGAGGAGGCTCTTGGAGCTCTTTGGTTCATTCCAGGGCTTATGCCAGAAGATCAGTAAATTTAATGAAAATATAATAAAATCAATGTAAACCTCAGTTATCAAGAAAGTGCTATCATGCTTTGAAATGATTCTGTTAGATAGAATGTAGTAATTAACCAGCACCATTCACAGCACCAGGCTACAAATTCTGAATCACCAGTCTGGATTTACCCAAAGAAACAGAGAGAAAAAATAAACCCATCCAATATTTCATGAGTCTTCATCACAGGAGAAAATAAGTGCAGAAGAAACGATACACTAGAAATATTTCTGGTTTATCAAGTGTTTTCTGACATGTGCTCTTCCCTAACAAAAATAGTCCACCTGGCTGTTAGCTTGTCCTGTCCTATGCTAAAAGCACTGACTAGGAAATGCTCCACTGAAGTCATAAACCCAACAACATAAGAAAAATGTCTTCAGAGTGCTACATCTTGTGAGAGTTCCCTTATACAGCCTACATCCAAAATGAAAGCTCTACTGACAAAGCTAGCCCAAGACAGGATCACACTAGAGATTAGTTTCAAAAATTTCTGCAATGATGTCATGTTCTCACACAACAGGGTTTAATCAATTACATTAGTCCTATTACAATAACAAATTTAATATACTATTGCTTTAATATTCTTCACTGATGTGTGAAGACCACTTGACCAAACTGTGTTCTTCAAATACTTGAAATTATTTTTCGGAATTATAAGACATGGATTATCCAGAAAACCAGAAAGTCAAATTTCATACTGCTTTTCATCAAATATTTTTAACCTTAAAGGCCTGATCATATCCCTTAACACATAAAATGCATCTCCAGGTAATCTAATCCTGTTTAAACAGGGGAAATCCTTTCAGAGTTTTCTCAACATCTG
>VYZQ01066776.1:0-17143 GCA_013400655.1 Mystacornis crossleyi | reverse complement strand
GCGTTGTTATTGTATGTGAACAGGATCACACAGAAAGAACCAAAAACACTGGTCTCTATCTGGAGGTAGAACAGCAACTCTTGGTTAAAGAGTAGGAAGAACAGAAGAAAAAAAAGGAATGTGTAACAAAGATAGAGAAGAAAAAACTGAGTAAACCTGTGCCAGAAGAAATTACTTAATTCAGATTTTTTCAACAACCAGGCAGAGATTTCAAGTTTCTACAAATCTTCATCAACAGGTGACATTTGTTTGTGAGGTTCAGTGAAGGACGAAGCAATCAGGAGTCTTTTCTCCTGTTTACTGGTAGCCCAAAGAGAGGTCTATTTTACATTTTCTGTTTGATATTGAGGTAATTAATGCTGATTCCAGAAATGTTGTTTCTCCCTAGAAGGGCTTGTTTATAACAGCTGTGTTCAAACCTCCCTGACTTGGGAAGGGAGGAGGAATTTTCTACGTACAGCTGCAGGCATTGACTACACAACCTCCAAATAACTCTCCACGACAATTCTAAACTAAAAGGAAATCTTAGACTTGTAGAATGTTATGGGTTGGAGGGGAATTTAAAGATCATCTAATCCCAAACCTCCCTGGGAAACCTGTTCCAGTATTTCACTATACTCACAGTAAAGAATTTCTTCCTAATATGTAGCCTAAATTTCTCCTCTTTTAGTTTGTACCCATTAATACTTGTCCTATCACCACAGACACATCAACACAAAACAATCAGTGGAAGAGTTGCCACACTTGCTTTGGTACTGTTGGAAGCTGTGGTTAACCCATCCATTCCATTTCACCCAGTAGTAATCAAGGGCCCAGCTGTTCCACTGTGAACTGATGGGGAGGTACAGCATGGTGAGGACAGGAAATCGTGTCAGCAGAAAGAAGCGAGACACATCAACACAGAAAACGGGTTTAGTGAAAATAGACTCCTACTCTTCTGCTTGTATTTTTTACCTCGTCACCTGAATTTCTATGCAGACTGGCTCTGAGCTCTAATGCTCTTGTTCTGCATAGGCAGTAAGCTGAATTCCAACCTATGTCAGCAGGATATAATGCTGCCTGTGAAGTTGCACAAGCCAGCTCAAATACTGGAGACAGTACAGCTGCACTGTAGAAGTGTTCTGCCACAGCTAATTAGACTAACCACTGCATCATGTCGTGGGAACATTCCCTAGGAGAATTCCTGAGATCTGACACTACATTGCTCTTAGATTTTAATTTCCAAGGTGGTGTATCTTTAATTTCCAAGGTGGTAGCTGAACCTAGACTGCTTCATGGACTTTGAAACACTGGATGCTGAGCTTTTTACCCTGTCTAAACTGACTCAGAATACCCAAACCCATCAATTTGTTTTTGGTTGGGCCCTGGCTACTATCGCAGACTCTTGGATTCTTATTGAGTAAGTTTCAGATTATTTTATGAAGCACTTCAAAGCTATCAGCAAACACAATTGTCAGCTTCTGTTCCAGGCACATGCCAAATTACAACATACTCCAGTAATGAACCCTGAATAATATGGTACTATGGGAGCTGAGTCTTAAAAATGCCTTGTCTTTGTAATGCATGCTTATTTCACTTGCAGTGATTTCCCACATCTTCCTACTCTATGTTATACCAAGAAATCCTTTTGCTGTTTGAAACTCCCAGCAGTCCAATAGTTTTACAAACAGTTACAGAAACAGTACCTGCTATTCCTGAGCCAGAACAGCCAGTTATTACTCATATCCTTCACCTGGAGGCTTATTCTACATTCTCCAAATATTTCACTTTCAAAAATTATGCTTTCACACTTCCATTTACAAGTGATACTCTGGTACTCTGAGGACTACTTTACACTGCAGGGTAGATGAATTTACCAGTTTATATTCCACTAATGTCTACCCTGACATGAGGAACTTCTTTAATAAGTTTTCAATAGAGCTGAAAACAAATTTGAAGTCTCCTGAATTATATAAGGAGATAAGCCTCTCTTACCATGCATACTTTCCTTCTGTACATTCAGTTTTTGTTCTTCATCTGGATACTGTCTTAAAATATCAAATATTTGATTAGGACATCAGCATTACTGTATTTATGCTCTGTCATAACAGTTCAATTTTTTTCTACCCACTTAGCAAGCTGCCCCTCAAGAATCCCAAACCATAAAAGTCTATTGTAGGGATATACAGTCTCTATTGAATAGAAATAATAAAAAATAAGTTTCAAATGTTCTAGAATGTAATCACAACTACAAGGTTATGCAATTACTTCTCTAAGGAAAATCTGGACTTCTCCTATAATGACATACCACCTCCTTAAGACACTGGTACACATATATTTTTCTGAGACTGTAAGGACTGACTTGAGTGTTCAACTTTAGAGAATTTTGGCATGAAAGCAGGTAGACAAATGGCTGTCAATGCTTGAAAAGGGAAAATTGCATTGCATTAGCTATTGTAAGCTTGCCTTTCTCATTTAATCTGTGGAGTTTTTTTCTGTACAACACAATACTATTTAGCAAAACAAGAGGCTCCTGCAAAACTTTCCCTATCCTAAAAGGAATACAAAAATATGCATTTCCATATAGCCTTAGTTACTACAGAAGAAATCTTGATCCCCACTGACCTACTGTCTGCTTTTTAAATAAGCCTCTTGTCTTTGGATTCAGTTTCTGAATGACAGGCTCCAGTTTATCACAAACTGCTTGCCAGACACTTCTTCCAATATTTCAACATGCATTAGGCTATATTAGCAGGATGACACACAGACCAGGAAATCCTCTGTTAATCAAGTTGTGCTAAAACTTTCACACCTATCTTTGTTTTCCTTCATTCTCTTTACTTTTTCATACCTAGCCACCAACCCAAATAACATCCAGTAGACACCCAGTATGATGTTCTGTCAAAGCTTTTCCACACAGTGTTTCAGTTTCTGAGCTGTTTTGCACTGTTGTTGCTTCACACAGACAGCAATGCTTAAATGTCACATGTAACCATCAGAAATGAAAGCCACATATTAAACATACTATTTCCTTACTTTGATTTGCGAACATAAATAGTAATTTGAATGAATGAATGTTCAGCTTTACTATACAGCTGCTGATGCAAGAATTGTCTTCAAAAATTAGACAAACAATGCATATACAAATACTTTCAGAAACTAAAAAATGTTAAATAGGAGTAAAGCGGCAAGTAGCTTGCAACTTCAGCAGGCAGATTTACATTGTTGTTAAATCTCTTTTGATAGTATTAAATAGAGCCATGATTCAAAGTTTTTAAACTCATGCTGTACTTATTTCTATGGAAACTAAAAGTTTGCTTTCATTTAGAGCTGCACACCAAGCAAACCTTTCAAAATCCATATAACCTATTTCAGAAGGAAAAGTGCCCAATTCTCACAGTCACTTATCATACCAGAAGGGCTTTCATATGTCCAACCGACACACCTCAGGAGCTAAACTCCACAATGAATGAAAGGAAAAGAATTAGCTTGCGGCATTTCCTTGGACACTAAACAGCCTGTTGCCACGAGGATGAATAAGGACTCTGGATTCATAAGGCTGACCCCTGAAAAAGTTCTCACCCATGTACACGATCACCAACCCCATGAACTGTATGTGCATACATACACACAATTACAGGCAGAGCAGCACAATCAAGAACACACCAGTGACTGAATGGCTGGTTCTTAAGCACCAGGATCACTGTTCTTAAGTCTCTCTTTTGAGAAGAAAAGTAACTGATCATTATATTAAAAAAAGGTATGCAACACTCCCATTATGCATTATTTGGAGAAATACTTCTGTTTGAGTGTATTTTGAAGGAACAGTTAGAAGTGGCCATCCAATGAAAAACTTTTCCCTGTTCCTTGAAATGAAGAAGGATCATTTTCAGATGAAATCACAAAACTGTCTGCGTGTATTAGGGAATAAAAAGATTTTCATTTTGAAATCATGCACAGAGAAAAATTTAAAAAAAAAAAAACTTTCACATACAGGCTGTATTTTTCTGAAAGTATCTGCTGCACATTCTTTGTTGCAATTCCCTGGTTTTGCATTTATTCTTATTTGTACTGCCAGTCTAAGCTCTTTGAATTTTCTTAGGAAGCTAAGTAATCTAGTTCTATTCAAACAAAACCTAAAGGTAATTTACTTATTTACTTGTTTATTTAAAAGCCTTTTGGTTTCTTTTGAAGAACTTCTTATAAGGGAAATTTTACAGATATATGCCTTACAAGAGTGGCTGACTTGGGGTGCCATGAACTAAAAAGTAACTTCTCAAATCAGGAAAGCTTCAAAAGTTTCTGGCAAAATGAAACAAACAGAACTGACACCAAGGAAAATAACTAATAACAGAATTGAGCTGTACCTAGTCTGTTGGTCTTGCAACTTCACGGACTTTGTTATCAATTCAAGAACTCAACCCCACCGAGCTGTTACCTCTTGATTGCTGTCAGACAACCGTCTACCAGAAGGCAAATGAAGTGCCTCCTGAATAACAAAGTCACATTCAACCCAGCTGTTTGAAACAAGGAAAGCCAAGCCCACAGCACCAATCACCTCTCTGGAGCCCCATTAGTCCCAAAACTGTCAATGTGCTTTCAAACTGTGACATTGCCCAGAGAAACTGCAGAATACCTCATCCCTGGAAGTGCTCAAGGCCAAGCTGGATGGGGCTTTGAGCAACCTGGGCTAGTGGAAGGTGTCCCTGCCCATGGCAGGGGAGTTGGAACTCAATGATCTTTAAGGTCACTTCCAACTCAAGCCTTTCCATAACTCTATGAATACACCGCAAGCATTTTTTACTACTCCTTTACTTAAATCTAACTTCTATAAATGTTTTTTGGACGCTTATGCTTTTCAAGGTAGTCTGAAGCTGATCCTTTCTAATTTTAACAACAGCACACTGAGTAATGCAGACTAATTTCAGGACAATGTTCATGCTCATTGTCATGACAGAAGTATACCCAGAGCAGCAGCAATTTCTGCACACAGGAGGGTGGGCAGCTGCAGACGACGGGGCATGGGGGAACGGTCCAGCAGTGTGGGGAATACACTAATTTTGCTTCTCTACTTGCAACTTCTTTTATACCCATACCAACCACCAAATCCATGCCAGGTAACATTTTTTCCCTGAGATCCATTTCCCTCTGCAGTCTTTACAAAAGCTTACATGTGTCATGAGAATCCTCTCATGCTTCATTTTCTGTTTTATTGATGCCAGTGTTCAACAGATGGAAAATACCAAAAGCTGATTAAGGTAAGCAGTCACTAAAGGACATTCAACCTATCGCACTATTCAAAAAGAATTAAAGTGTCATATTTTAAGTCATAATTTACAACAGAAACTTCTCCTTCCATATCTAAATTGTGCTGTATTTTTGAAAGGCAGGCCAGCTATTATGAAAAGTATTTCTTTAACAATGTTGGATTTAATTGCATAAAGTAAAGAAAAGTGCATTTCACACTCTTAAATTATGGATTACAGTCATCTTCTTCAGCCGAGCTATGAGATCATACAGTGCATTAAATGTTAATTAGGATATTTTCTTTCAGTGTCTCCATAAATTTAAGGACATGGGAATGAATTCTGTGGAACAACTTGGGGCAAAACTCTCTTCCCTTTTATCTAGGAAAATGACAAGTATAGTCGCAGTGCACTTGAACAGCATTTTTTTCTGAGTAAAAACTGTAAAATTGAAACTGACTTACAAAAAATTCTCTGATTCAGAAAACATGCCAGGAAAATATTTGAAATAATGTATTAAACTGGATAACAGATATTTAACTGCTTTGGAGAACTTTGATTGCCATGATTATTGTATTTTTAAAAAAGATTTTCTTTTTTTTTTTTTTTGAAGCACAAAATGCACTTCTGATGGCTTAGTTGAAGTCACATTATCTTAATGGAACTCTTTAGTAAACACAACTGCAAACTAAAGATGTGCAAGCCTCATAATATTTTTTTAAAATACCATTTATCCTTGCTCCAGACTCTTCTGTTGTAAGTAACAAAAGACAACATAGGAACAAACATGGCAAATATTCTAAATTAATACCACATTATACAGCTAGACCACTGACAAATCAGTTTAAGTAATGCTTTGATAAATTTTTAAGCATACTGATTAGAGGTTCTACACCTCACTTTTAAACATTAGCTAAGCCATTCAGCAATAAACCTAAGACAGTGATTCAAGTATTTTGATTATGACTTTCAAACCATTAGAAAACCAGCAGAGATACAGAGATTGAAATAATTTCTTCAGTAGGTTCAGTGGGAAATGGAGGTATTTCAACAGCGCAAAATGGCACAAGGGGATTAAAATAGTCAGTTGTACTAAAAGCAGTGCTGAAACATCGTAGACAAACCCACACACTACACTGCTGGTAGAATTTATTTTTACATGTCCACCAGGTTAACACCAGGTTATCTCGAAAGCCAGAGCTGAAAAAATAGGGCATATCTCATAAATCATTGTAACTGTCAATTAGTAATCAAAGCTGGTGAAGGCCTTGGCAGTAGCAAGACAGCCATCACCTTGAATGACTCATGCAAATGACCAGGACTGATAAACTGATACTCTAAAAAAAAATCTAAAAAGATGCATATCTGAAAATAAAATATATTACTTACATACTATTACTTTAAAAGCAAAAAGAACCCATTCCCATCTCTCAATACCTTCTTTAGAACTACAAATTATCCAACTAATGTTAAGGAGACCAGTCTAATGAGATTTTATAATGGATTTTTATATCTACTGTTGCAATAGTATTTCAAGGAATTTATTTATTGCACAGACAATTTTTTTGATGGTTTCTACAAAGATGCTTTAGATTTTGAAGTCATGTTTTTTGCAAGATTTTTAAAGTGAAACTAAGTATAAGCTTACATGGGAGTAAATATAATCCATGTAATAACAATACTCAGATGTTCCACCTGTAAAAAAATAATACAATCTAAAAGGTATAATTAAATGGCTAATAGCCTTAGGTAGAGCACCACTTACAGATTCAGAACGAGTTCCCCCAAGAATAATGAGTATTCCTATAAATAAGGAAAACTACAGGTGATAAAGTAAGCCTTAATGAAAAAAGAGAAGAGTATTTGTTGATTATTCACAGAAAATGTGGGCTTTATAATTTGCTATAGTCAATAATCCGTGCATTTTTTCCTGCTGAAGCCACCAGTGCTTCTTCACCATAGTGCTTCATTACTATGGTATCTTTCTCTGACAAAAAATTCTTTTTCTTTTTTTTTTCTCATTAGCTGGCTGCCTTTGAATTATGTTGTATATTTTTAGAGTGACTTTGTAAGGTCTTCACATTCTTGTATTCTCTTGACTGTAACTGAGTTCTGTGTTTACTAATTCATCTTTATTTGCAGCTGGCAGATGCAAAGATGTTAGCTACACTCAGGAGACACTGACATGAAATCTTGAAACATAGAGGTGTTACAATTTTCCCTTTAGCAAATTACTGCACGTTTCCTTTTCAAGAAAACTGAGTCCCAAGGCAAAATGAGATTATTAGACTAACTTACTTGCTTTCAAAATAAGAATTTAATAGTCAACATGCAGCTTTTTACTTCTAATAATCTTAACTAGCTAAGTTTAGTTCATGTAACTTCTGGCTAAAACAAAAGCAGAGTGCAAGGGAACAGAGCAAACTTGGCCACCTCATTCTGTCCTGCCTCGGACTTACAAGCTGACTGTTGGGGGTTGAGAAGTTTTTCTTTTTGTGTGTGCATGTGTTCTTTTCTTCTCCTCTCGAANTGCAGCAAAAGGGAGAGTGCCTGACAGCCCCAGCAGCCGTCACTGCGGTCTGATTCCTATGACTTGTTACTGCCTTAGTTATTGTTGTTTTTTTTCCTTTGCCTTGTTGTACATATATGTATATATATAAGTAAAGACCTGTTATTCCTATTTCTGATATATTTGCCTGAAAGCCCCTCACTTTCAAAATTATAATAGTCCGGGGTGGGAGGGGGACTCCTGCCTTCCTTAGCAGACACCTGTCCAAACCAGGACACTGACAAAGCTGTTAAGATGATTCTTCTGGTTGAGGACGAAGCTGCAAAGAGGAATGGAGTGAATGTTTGGCTCCTTTGAGAGCCACTGATGGTGAGAAGTAGCAATGGTACCATTTTGCCAGGTTAGTTCGTGGACAAATTAAGCAGTATGTCAAGCAGGGAACATTCTTTCTGCTGGTTCAGATTACATGCAGAAGGTCAATTACATGTTGCCATGTCAAAACTGAAAGGAGTTGGTCAGTCAAGAAAAAACAAATACCTGAACTTCAACCTCCTGACAAAGACATGCTCTCCACTGAACCTATCGAACAGCTCGGTTTGTACAGAACAGATTTGTAATCCTTACTTAGTGCTGTTGTACCAGATGGGGCATAAGATGAGCTACTGTATTGCTCAAAAACATGCAAAAATATACCAGGTCTAGAGTAAAAACTATTTTAGATATTTAATATTTTCAACATGAACAAGATCTTTAGTCAGTGGTAGTATGATGTAATCTCCCTTCCTTAGAAAGAAAATTATGAGTTCTTCTGAAAAAGAAGGCTTTTGAGTCATGCACATTCCTGCAATAATACTCTGCCCTGAAGTACATGCACAGGAATAATCCTTTATAGATTGAACATTTAAAAATCAGTCTAACTGGTAAAATTTGTATGCAAAGTCTGAGGAGCCAACCAAGCAGTGTACACCTGATACAATACCTTTTCCCCCAGAAGTCAAAATTTTCTTCATACCTACAGCAGATTATACTGCTAGAAAAATAAACAATAACTCCTATCTATTCTGCTTGCACTCCCTACCTGCAGGTTGGCCTCAAAAGCCAAAACTGCACATATGTGTTTGGGGTTAAATACATGTAACCAGGTGCAGTAACAGTGCATATACAGAAAAAAGGTCAATTGTCAGAAAGTATTGACAACTGCCAAATACTCTTTAACAATCATGTAAATAGACAGAAACATATAGAAATTTTGGACATAATTATTTCTGGGCTTAATAATTCAGCATACAACAGTCTCAAACTCTTGTCATTTCTAAGAAAGTGCACTGTTAAAAATGGAAAAAAAAATGCTTGAATTAAAAGATCGTCAAAGGAAAAATAGACTATCAAGTTACTGAATTATTATTCGCTTATTTTCTGTTCATAAACATTAACAAAATGCCAGGATCCACCATGGACAATCATAAATACGTTAAGAGCCTTAAGAAAGGAAAGAGCAAACTAATCCCTCTGCTCGCTGGTGAGAACCCTCGAGCATGTTGGTATAAGCTGACTGATGTCACCTTACTGCTCTCCTCAGTTACTCACTAGGAGCCTGTTGCTGTGGTTTTTTGATTCAGGAGAGCTAAATAATTCATCAGGGCACAGCGTTTTGTGAGCAGGCCAGACTGCAGGCATCAGGCCAAGACCAAGGTCGCCATGGAGACCTACATGCAGCTTCATCTCGCTTCCTTGCAGAGAAAGCCTATGAAAAACGGCATCAGCTGAGCAGCCGTGCTCATTTCAGCAGTGAACAATAGGTATAAGAAAAGAAGAAAAGAAAAAAAAAAAAAAAGAAGCAGCAAAATAAGGATATAAAAGCAACTGCTGTGGCTGCGTTGAATGACTTAAATGACAAATGAGTCATTAAGTAGTTCCTATTTGGACTGCCACAACTATTATTTTACATGAAAGAAATACTAACCCCTCCATTATTAGTAAGAGCTATTGCTGCTCTTCAAACAAATAGATTATCCTATACATTGCAGATGGAAAATTATTAAAGATAGATTTTCTTTAGAACTCATTTTTGTTACAAAAATAGATTTGGAGGGGTAAAATCAAATCCTAACAGAAATAAGATTTATTGCTTAGATTTCTTTTACCCTCTTTTGTACAGTTTCTGTCAAATACTGATTTTCAGAGTCCTCTCATCACTCTTTACAAAGACAGGCATATTTATTATCAAACACAAAAATTAGCAGTCAAAAATGGAAAAAATAATATTACATCAAAGAGGAAAAATTCTTTTGAACTGTGTTTATTGAAGGTTTGTTTTATTTCTTGCTAAATGTTTTTCATTAACATGAAACCAGCATTTTTGTATGCTTTATGAATAAAAAAAATGAAAGTATATTCTGATGTATTTATAGTAAATCAGCCTAATTTCATGTATTCTTTCCCTTTTTTCCTGCTGTGTATTCCTGTTCCTTGACTATCTTGTTCTCCAGGCACCTGTTATGAAACATCACCATATTTTGTTACCCAAAACCACCTCTAAAGCGAGAGCCTGGTCATGTTTTTATTAGCTATATAAAATATAAACATTAAAAAATTGTATTCTGCAATCTTCTAAACTTCTTGATTCTTTTTTTATTTTTCTCACTTGTAAGCCTGTTTATTCCAGAAAACATATAAAACCCCTCTCTCTAGCACATTCCCACATCCTCAAGCTTACATATTTATTGGAAAAAGTGATTCTGTGGAATGCTGACATCACACTAATACAGCATAGTACTATGTATATAGCCTTTGCAGGCCACAGTAAGCTCTCTATAGGTGATAATGGGAAAATTTACAGTATGACACCACAAGTACAGATGTGAGGGAGCACATGACTTCTGTGTGGTAAACCTGAAAACAGGAGAGTATCTGACTGCTTATCCTGGAAGGTCTTACAGAGCCTCCCACTGCCTGCCATACCCTGTTAGGCTTGCAGAACCTGTGTTTATTATGGACCAATTCCTTTAATTTTTTTCTCTATAACTGTTAATCCCACCTCCTGCTTAGGCTCAACGTTTTCTAGCAGTATTCTTGTCCATCGCTTCTCCTTACAGATTATTGGTTTATTAAACACTGTAGTCAAAGTGCAGGAGGGCTGAGTAGAAATATTCGACCTCCTCTGATTTTCAATACTTCTACAGAGTTCAAATTAAAGCTCATGAACTTTTATGCACTACATTTTGCAACAGTGTCCCCACAGGCAATTGCATGTATGTAAACCATACCGAATTTGAGACCAAATTCTACTGAGGTAAAGCTGATAGATAAAAATTAGAAATTAGTGCAGTTATTGAAAAAAATCTGAGGAGATAAAAGTCAGGCAACCCCTGATGTCAGAACCACCAGGCCTAGTTTAAATCCCAGTCCACCCATCAAAACACACTCTATTAACATATTTCTTCTTTGCTGTCTTACTATTAAGGAGGCAAAAGAGCTAAAAAAATACTTTTTCATGTTACAGAGAAGATTTTTTTTTTTAAAGAGTCATATATTAGCATGAAACAATTCAGAAATCTGACTCATCATTGCATATTTTCTGGGCAGAAGGCACGTGGGACATCTTTTCACTATTTCATTACACCTAAAACAAGAATTCCCTTGTCTAGAGAGACTTAAATCACAAAAACAATCTCTGCTGATGCTCTGACACATTTCAGACAGAAAATTAAAACAAGTATAGTCCCCTTGCTCAATTATGTAATGCTAAAAAAAACACTAAGCTTAAAGCCTTGCAGCTCAGATAGGGATAGCCTGATCTGTTGCTGGAAGACCAAAGGCCACTTCAGGAGAAGGAAGATTTCAGATGGGAGTTTTCATTCTTGATGATCTAACTCCAGCCTTCTAAGCCAGCTGGCCATTACATTTATTTTCCATTGGCTTTGACGGGTCTGGTTTGCTTCCAAGGCTACACATAGAACAGCCTGGTTATCAGGGATCTGACGACCTCATTATGAATGTGTAAAAAACCCAGATATGGTAACACAAACACCAGCAAGTGTTGGACAGCTGAGGAAATGTGCTGATGATTTTGATGCCCACGCTGATTTAAATGGATTAGAAGAGATTTCATTTCGAATCACAGAATATTCTGAGCTGGAAGAGACCCACAAGGATCATTAAATCCAACTCCTGAGTGAATGGCCTGTATGGGGATNAAAAGAGTGTCTGGAACAATGACTAATGTTTTTCAGTATACATATACAAGGTTTCAATAAATGTCCTGTAAATTGCTACAGAAAGTACAGAGATAATACTTTTACTCAACATTATTATTGTTTTGAGTATTTGTTTGACGATGTTTGTCAAGCATTTTGAACAATGGCACACTTACATGCAGTAACACAAAAATACAGGATGNTTTAAATGGATTAGAAGAGATTTCATTTCGAATCACAGAATATTCTGAGCTGGAAGAGACCCACAAGGATCATTAAATCCAACTCTTGAGTGAATGGCCTGTATGGGGATGGAACTCCCAACCTCGGTGTTACTAGCACCATGCTCTAACCAACTGAGGTAATCTATTCCAGAGCCAGGCCTTTTATCCTCTCCTGAACATACAGAGCTTGTAAAAAAAAAAAGGTTGTTATTCACCTGCCTTAAATTTATCTACTGTCCCCTGAATATTGCACTTACAGCCATGTAAATCCTTGCAGTTACTGATGTTAGTAAATCTCTTTCCTAAAAACTGTTACTTGTAAAAAGAAAAACATGTAATAGCTTAATTTGTTTTATTTCTAACACGTGCAAAGATACAGCATAAAAGAGTCTGTTGACACATTTTTCCTTTAGAACACAGCATAGATGGACATGGAGAAGAATATAGAAAGAACAGTTAAAATGAAAATTTGCTAGAAAATGATGTAACAGATGGATTCAGTGACTGCTGAGGGTATATGTAGAAGAAACAAAGGAAATTAAAAAAAAAATCACATTTCCTGACATACAGCTTCCTCTTATGTTATCATGATCATGTGGGATATAGAAGACATAGGAAATGGGTTCTTTGGACTTAGTTTTCAGCTACTGGCCTGCACTTCCAATCTTCTCTGGACAGGAGTCCTATAGCAGACATAGATGTTATTTACAGAACTCAGGATTCTTTTAACACAGAAGAGGGTAAAGTTATTTACATGAGGCGTATTAATTTTCACCTTGTCCCAAAGCAATTACTTCTTTCTTCTTTATGCCTTCAAGGGAAAGGAAATATGGGGTAGAATGCACAAGCCCTTGTCTTCTGTCACAGGAACCTACACCTTTAAACAGAGGGAGGCAACTTTCTCCTTTCTTTATGGTGGCTTGGGTCTCTTTCCACCTCCAGGTTCCTTTAGCAACTCTTAAGCACTCTGATGTTAGTTATTTGATCCCCATTTCTTTTCATCCTATGTAACCCCTGCAGGCAGTGTGCAGGGGTGCTAGTGTACACAGGATTTTAAAGCTCATTAATAGGAGAATGTGTGACACTCTGGTCTGACACTGCTCTTCCAAAGATACTAATCATGATGTCTGATTCTGTCTCTTGTAGCAAGGTTTGGGCAGATTACCTGACATCAGTTTCCTCATGTATATACCTGTGACAGACTAACAAAAGCATCAAAAAAAATCCCATTTGACAAAGAGTGCATACTTCTGTCAAAGGTCTGCTGAAGTTTCACAAGGCTAGAATGGTAAAAACGCATTAGCATCAAGCATGGTGTATTGTGGCTTGCTTTTGACCACAAAGATCACATTACCAAACATCTCACTTATACTTGAATTGTTATATACGAAGAAGCCTTCTGGAACAAGAACTTTTGGATCCATACCATGATGCCTTTACAACTTTACCACCACACCATAGTAACTGCTATGCCATGTGATAGATCCATAAAAATCACTGGGGACGGTGGGTATTTGCCAAATGGGATAATTAAACAGAGTGATCACGTCTAGAATGTAAAAGTGGTAGAGACTGGAGACTCAAAAAGATAGGACTGTGGCAGAGTGATTGAAAAGAGTGTCTGGAACAATGACTAATGTTTTTCAGTATATATATACAAGGTTTCAATAAATGTCCTGTAAATTGCTACAGAAAGTACAGAGATAATACTTTTACTCAACATTATTATTGTTTTGAGTATTTGTTTGACGATGTTTGTCAAGCATTTTGAACAATGGCACACTTACATGCAGTAACACAAAAATACAGGATGCAGACAGGACAGCTGACCCCAACTGATCAAAGAGATATTCCATGCCATTCAGTGTCATATTCAGCATATGGGAGAAGAAGAAGGAGTGGGGGACATTCAAAGTTATGGCAAGTTCCCAAGTCAGTGTTATGCAAGATGGAGCCCAGCTTTGCAGGGGATGGCTGAACCGTAAGAAGTGGTGAATACCCTGTCAGAACAGCCAGAGTAACTTAAATTCATTGAGAAAGAACAGAAACAAAACCAGCAACACTGTATGTATTGCTGAAATGACAGACGATAAATTTTACACAATGAACATTTTATTTGCCTCAGTTTCAAATCAGTTAATGCTACATCACACAGCAGTTTCACCTACAAGGTCAGGCATTAGAGAAGTTGCTCACAGAGATTAAGAAGTAGCTTTCGAAACAAGAGTGGAGGGTGTCAGATCAAGAGAAAACATTTGACTTGTGTAGGAGTAATAAGCCCAGTAGGTATCAATAGCTTGACTTTGTTTATGCAGTTTATACTGAAGGCAGTATTTCACAGGCTATCAGAGCAGGCTAATAATATCAATGATAAAAAGCCACTCTGGGCTCTCTCCTTTCAAGATGCTGACTGGTCTAGCTTTCCTAAACACAGTTCTCAACAGCACGCTTTAGATCAAGGCTAAAGTCCTCTGCTGGGTACCAGGCCAAGGTTTATAAAGAGAAATGGAAAGGAATAAAGCAGAGGAAGACTCTACGAACGACTCTGAATGTGGTCTTAAAGGCTAATTTTGCTACATCATTGCTACTACAAGAGTTCAGAGGGCTGCTAGCATATAAAACAAGCTGATCATCCCAGCTCAGTTCCCAAAAATATGGTAAAGATCAATTCTCTGTGGCATTCTTCCTTGACAGTCTTGGGAAATACCAAACAGTGATGAGCCTTGGAAAGCTCCCTTGACTTGCCTCATCTTCAGCAGAGGAGACTCCAGGAACTGGTTTCTTCTTTTCCCTGAATCATATCCCAGATATGAATTGTGTCACCAGCACATAATTGTCCACGTGCCTCAAAAGGCCTCAGGTTTTATCTCCAAAGGGGGCCACATTTTCCAGCAAAATTTCAACCACTGTGAGGCTTTACCCCGAGATAAGGGCCAGACTGTGAGGCAACAACGTAACACTTGCATCATCCACTATCTACAATCTTAATGGAATTTATGGGGTACTTCAAACTTACAAACTGCAGGGAAATGTTTCACTATAGGCAGCTGTGTAGTCATGATCAGAGGTAACAATGTTTCTGCTTCAGCTGAATCTATTCTTTCACCTCCACACTTGGGTACGCTTTCTATCCTTAGAGAAATCTTTTGTGGGACTACAGCTGAAGAGCTGAATTTAACTCAATTAATACAATCAAAGTGCAATATCTGAATGGATTACCTCCTCTGTTTTTTCAAAACTGAAAGCCACACTACCCACTGCTTTTCTGATTTATTACAGTCTGTGTCTCTTGATTTTTTTGAAATTCATTACTTGCTATCTTCTTTCTACCCAAGAAATGTTTTCTGAACTGTAGGACAGAAGTGGGTGGCTGATATAAAATACCCTCTGTTATAAATATATATGGTTAAAATAATGTTAAATTCCCCATTTGCATTCTTGAACAAGTAAAATCCCTACTGGTAGGTTTTCCAGAGGCCTTCCTCTGACTTTCAACTCCTGATTCATGACATGAATTCAAGCAGTATGGTAATTTTGAAATTTCAGTTTATATTGTTGGCAATCAACTGTGTTGTGTTGTCCCCACTTCAACCAATTTCCACTGAGTATATATCAATCACAGGCATTTTTCACATGAAAATATAATCTAAGCAGTCAGCCACTAAGCAGTCCTATCTTGCTAAATTTCATGTATTTCAATCAAAGTGAAATAAAATAAAACAACAAAATAAATGAAAAAGGACCAGATTACATAAGAGAAAGGAGGATTTATATTATCTAAATACTCATCTAAAAATTCATTTGTATTATTTAAATAGTACTATCTAAATTAAACTCCTTAGTTCACAAATAAATGTTAGTTTATGACTAAAAGTACATGTCACTACTGATATTGGTACTTTGATATTCTGCTTTTGAAGTTTTAATCCTGAACCTCTGTGACACTGGTCCTACCTCACAAAATTATTTGTCTCTTATAGATGCTACCAAATACCAAATCAAGAGTACAAAGTCACACAGTTTAAAACCAGTAAAATCTGTTTTCCTTTTCCTGTTGGAGAAATTGCAACACCTATAAAAATAAAAGCTAAATTTCAGAACTACCCAGTCCCTGCAGCTACAAACAATTAGCATCTAAATCTTACAATCAAACAGGTGTCTCCTGCCGTAGTGATGCACAAGGTCAGCCAGTTAGCTACTGTTCAACAGTTTAAAGGTGTTATGCAAATTGTGTAATGTTAACACTCATCATATAATGTAAAACAGTGTTTGTCAGCAGTTAGAAGTACTTTGACCTTTTGAAGTGGCAAGTTTTAACAGGAGCAAAAATAGCAGCAAATAGAATTTTGAAGACAATCAAAACTGAAAAGAGGTATGAAGTAAGCACTGTGGCTAGTGTTAGACAGCTTTCATGTTAAACTTTTGGAAAGCTTCTTGAAGACTTGGCTTACTGTATAAAAGGAAAATATTCTGTTTCTTCTTTAACTGTGAATTTCTCATTCTTGCTTCAAAAAGAAAAAAAAGAAAAAAAAAGTGAACCGAAGAGCTCAAAAAGAAGGCAACCAAAAATATTCTAAAAGCCTTTTTTTATGATTTTCAAACAAGTCTGGTTGATCCCACAAGCACTATTTACAATTTTCAGCATTGAATTAAATGCTGTTGGAAAAAAGAGACTTTCACACACGGTGACTGAAAAGTGTAAATGACAAAAAGCAACGAAGCAGAGAACTGCATTGATGCAACGCAGCCCACATTTTTGGTCTACTACAATAGCTATAGAGTTCTTAAGATATACACACTAATGCAGAAGAATAAACATTACAGTCAATGGCTGTCAGTAGAGCCATCAGTCGCTCTGAGGAAATTAATGTTAGACAAAGTATAGAACAAGGAAGGAATCCAGTCCTTTATTGCTGATGAGTAAAGTTATACTTTGTAAGCCCCCTCATTAAACAGTTAGATCCCATTTCAAGTTAACTTTTTCTTCTC